>VUYV01000285.1:714822-750509 GCA_008711295.1 Anarhynchus alexandrinus | reverse complement strand
AGAATTTCCTGTATCCTGTATGAAGAAAATACTGAGAAGATCAGGTTAATACCAAAATGTGAGATCAAGTTAAAGGGAATCAAATCCTCATTCTAAAATAACTGTTCATTCAAGCATACTATATGCTTCAGAAATACATAAAATGACATCAGTAGAACAGATGCCAGTATGCACAGATAATTCTGTATTTTTAGCATCCTAAAATAATTAAGCCGTCTGAGATCAACTGTGTATATGGATATGCATTTATACAAGCTTGTAGTTGTTTCCACACAACCAGAGTTCACTAACCTCTAAAATACAATCAAATCATATAAAGAGCACACATTTTCAGTTGTATTAACAATCAAAATGCAGGGCATCAAAAAAGTAAAGGACTTTTCTTGTCAGACACTGATGGCATGCAGAAGATCCAGAACTGTGATAAGCATTAAACGAAACTGAGGCATCACAGTATCGGAAGACAAAGTTTTACACAGAAATAGCCTTTAAAAGATGACCTGATGATTCCTTACTGTGATTTTCCTATAGTCTGCAAACTAAATTAACTGCAGAAATAAGTTCACATAATAAAATACATAGTTTTCAAAACAATCATAAGGGAGGGAAAAATCCAAACCAACCAGGTAACACTAAAAATTTTAAGTTTCATTTGACACTTCTTATTTAAACCTATTGTAAACAAACCCCGCACTTGTCCAAACCACTGATAATTTGAAATCGCATCTTGCTACATACATACCACAGGAATTACGTGGGTCACTCCATCACCACTATCGATGACAATTCCAGTCAAAGTACGTTCTCCAACCTGCCGTGACGTCCAAGAGGCAGCTAAGGCCAACACCGCCTACATGTGAAAGAGTTTATACTTAGAAGCAGGCAGAATGTGCTAATTTACAATCTTAGAAAATACCATTTCAAACATTTTAGACACATGCATACAAAAGGCTATATATACTGCAACTATACCGTACTTTAGAAGTATATATTCATTTTGTTCACCTGAACAGCAATGTAAAGTCCTGGTATGTTAAATGATTCGAACATGATTTCTGCAAGATACTCTCTGTTTTCTGGTGTGTTCAGCGGAGGCTCTGTCTGAAAAAAGAAAAAAGTTTTGAAAAAGCAATTTAATAGAGTCCTAACAGTTCATGTATTGATTAGCTTGGTACAGTAGTCAAACTTTTAAAATTCTCAGTGCACCCAAAATAGAAAATTTCAAGCAGAACTTAGTTTAAACAAAGTGATTGAAGCTTTTCGAAAACAAAATCCAACCTGTACTAGCCTACATTGCAAAATGAACAGAATTTAGTTATAATGCAGCTTTACAGATTACTTTCCCCTTCTCCTTCCTCCCACCACCCCACCCCCCACTCCGATTAGCTGAAGAAATAAGACATATACAGAGAAAAATCCTCCAACAGAGCTACTTATGCTTAGAACATTAGTTAGCTTTCCCCTTAAAAAAAAAATATTTTCTTCCCCAGTCTCATTAACTCACCATTAAAAAATAATGATCCTCAGGCTCAGCTCGTAGGTATTTAAAAATGACCTGCTCCATGAATCTCTCCATGAGGTCCCAGTCTTCAACAATACCATGTCGTATAGGCCACTGAAGCAAGGAAACTCGTCAACACTCTAGACTATACAAGGATCATCAAACCCAGAAATAGGAACAGCCGAAGTCCCCAAACCCTTACACCTTCTGCAAGAATGGAAACGCCTCATCTCATGGTTACCTTTTCAAATCCTCCATTCTAATTTTAATTTGGAGGCATTATTTGAAGTTATCTCCTGCTCCCAGATACTTCAAATTGCAATTCTATCTTGCAGGACTAGAAGCCAGAATCCAGACTCTTTTCCTAATAATGCTATTGATCTATTGCAGCACTCTTTTTTAATCTCTTTTTTGTATAAATTTTATCATTTATAAAGTTGAGAATCATACTTGGCTTCAATATGCCTTCCAACCTATAAAAAGAAATAAAGACCATATAGGCTATATATTTTTCAACGAAAATTCTGGCAGGGATGATGTTTACATTTTGTTCAACGTTAAGAACACAGTTGACATTTAAGTAACAGTAGGATGTATAAAATATGATTTTTTCCACATAATTCATAAGCTGGTAACATATTGTAAGTACAATAAGTCCTTTACTAGGCTATGGAAAATATGATTCACAGAAAAGCTGCATTGAAGACAGCCCTCCACAAAACAATTGTGATATTCCCTCAAGCAAAAGTATCCAACACATTCCCCAGTTCATGTGCCATGTAAAGAGGATACACTTTTAGCAAGAATTTAAATATTCAGTGTTTATGACTATTTTAATAGCTAATAATTTTGAAAACTGAACAGCTGCACTGCATCAATGGGTATTTATACAGGGGTTCAAGCACCAATCACATAGGACAGCACTAGTAAAACAGACTAAACAGAGTAAAAAAGGTAAAGCCAGGAACTAAATCATGCAGTTTTTAAAAAGCAACAAATATACTTTACAAAAAAGTAAACATGTTTTAAATGGCTACCAAGAAGTTCTAGAACATTATATAATAAAAATGTGAAACTTTGGAAAGACTTCTTAAAAATACTCGACACTTACCTTTGTAGCATAGGTAGGTTTATCTATGGCTTCATCTCCTATGAAAAAGTCCAGATCATCAACGCCTTTCATTACCCTCCTCTGAGCCTGGTCACCTACTTTGGCTGATTCTCGGATTGCAATACCTTAAAATAAAAGCCAAACAAATCAAAACAAAATTCAAACAGCTAAATACCAAGTAATGAATATTTATTTACTTAAGGATCCTTGTCCAGAAATAAAAATTGGGATATAGAAAGCATCATTTCCAGAAAGTAGAAGTTATGTAAGCAATCTCCGGACAAGCCAATATAGCAGCGTTCATTCTCACTGCATCACACAGGATTCTAGTCACCCATTCCTTATTAATAACTCAGAGAAAATCTTAAAAACAATCTGTTACACACTACACCAGTCACTAAACCTGTGCAAGTGCAGCATTCCACTGAAGATACTTTTTAAGCAACATGATTTTCTGAGTTTCAACTCCAGAATTAAGAGAAAGAACGCAGGAGGAGAAAAAAAATAAACCATGCACTTCAGAAATAAGTATTGGAGTCATTATCCTGGTTGGTGAGAAGGAGGAAGGGGGGGAGGGAGAAATCAATTTGCAGTGCTACAGAGAAATCTTTGGAGACACTTATGCTTCCCATTAGCAGGCTGCAACTATCACTAAAATTATTAGATGATGGCTGCTATAGGCAAGAAGATGAGACAGCAAAAAAACAAATCTGGGGCAAGCTATAAATAAAATGGAATAAATTATTCTTAAAACATAACCTCATCTATATACAGTTTTCTTTTAATAGGTTATAATCAGGCTCTAAATAATATACAGTAGAAAATGCAGAGTAGACAGGCATCATCCCGAAATGCGCCAAATACTATCAGCACCAAAAATCACTGACAGGCAAACAGTTCTTTTGGAAACACATCTAAGCTTCAACAAGTTTATAGTTTTATAAAGCAGAATTTATAACAAATTCACAGGAAACTTCTGCTATCCCACTTCTTTAATGTGGGACATTTAAATCTATACCAGCGGTTTAGGTTTGAATGTTTTACAATACTTAAAACAGTAAGACTACAACCAGTACTGCAGCTACATCTGGTAAAGAGCATGTCCCCCCTCCACCTCTTTGGCCCCTGATTACCTTTATTATTTCCTTATCTTTATGCCGTCTACTGTGAGTAGCTACAAGGCAATCTAGATGCATTAATAATTAGTTAATTGAGGAAGTTCACAAGAAGTAAAAGGTAGTGTTTAACATAACTGGAGATAACCATGAGATAATAGATGCCATTATAGACGTAAATACTTAGTCAGTGCTACTATTTATAAACATATATAGCATTTGAGACAAACTATTAAGACGACAATTAAAATCAAGAACACCAAAAAAGCATAACATTTTAAACAAGTTTAACAGACCAAAAAAATTAAGAGTAAATCTGCTCAACAAAAGCATGTTAAATGGGCAAAACCATTTTAATTGGTAAACACGCACCCAAAAAGAACATTTTCTAATAGGAACAACTTTTTTGAATATTAAACTGTCTACAGTCCCAGACAATGTAAATAAGGCAGACACCACCTGCACTTTAGTACTTAATTTGATTGGAAGCCTTTCCCAGATTATCTGGGCAGTAACCATGGTGTCAGGTAGACAGGAGGTAAATTGCATTCTGTCTACTCAAGAGTCCTGGCAGAAAAATAATGGAGATAAAAAGGAAATTGGACTGGAGTTCTCTTCATCTTTGTCATAGCAACCAAGAGCTGATTTAATGAGCAACAGCCCTAGCTAACTGCAAACAAGGAGTTCTGTTTAGCTACACTCTAGCCAAAGATGCTAACGCAATGAGTATCACTTCCCAGATGGACAAGAGGCCATGAAGGCTGAGCTGGGAGTTGGAAAGCACGTCATTTACTCATAAAACTGCTCGGTGACAGCAGCGTATACTAGAATTTAGAGGGACAAAAAATTACTCACATGATGGGATAATGAACTGAGGTTCTGTATTTCCTGCATAGCCAAGTTTCGTATACCTAGAAAAAGAATGATCACAAGATCATTAGATGCGTTTAAATGTAAAAAAAGAAAAAAAAAACCCTTGCAATTCACTACACTTCTTAAAGTTAAGGCCAAACAATCGCATACCACATCTACATTTTCTGGGTTATGCTTTCACATGTCATCCTGCTGAGAAGAAAACTCAGAAGTCGTAAATATTTCAGGTGTTATTTATTTTTCAGACACCTTCAGCTTACAAATTTTGGTAGTGTTTTTTTTTCTGAACTATGAAATCTGAAAATTCAGCTCTTTATTTTCTCCATCTTGTTGACCAATTATGACAAGAGACAAGCAGGCCTCGTTCCACCCTCTGGCAAAAAAAGGGCTGTGTAGATCTTACCTTTCAGACAGCTACCATGACCAAAGATGTCATTAGACTTTGCATATTTGTTTAATATTACCAAATACAGGAAAAAAACAGCGTGTCTTAACTACAAACCACAGTTCAGAATTCTCCGTTACAATCTCCTTTTATGCCTTGCACAAATCACTCACATTGTCACAGGCAGAGTATCTGTGTGCGGTAATATAGACATCCTACACCGAAATAAACATGCATTGATAAAAAGGTTTAGAAATGGGCAGCAGATGGTATGAAGCACTGTCTGTCTCTTTCAATATACACATCTATTTTAACAAGTAAAGTGTCAAGAGAAAAAAAAAGCAGGTAAATTGGGGGGAAAAAAATAAAAAAGGAATTTTCATGCAAAACCTAAAATCTCTGCATGGTGCTACTGGCTGCAAGCTAGTTCAGGTCTTTAGCAGCTAGAAATAATTAACACCCTAGACCATGAAAACCAGTTCTAACTCTGGGGTGGGGTGCAGGGATAACCCAAACAATTCAGAAGCAGTTTCCAAAAAGAAGGAAAAAAAAAAACAACAAAACTTATTGAATGGTTGCAGAGATTGAAGTCTTTCTCCAGTATCGTCATTAGACTGGAACAGAAGTACAGTAATAGCATGATTTGAAGGAAATTAGCATTATTCACATCCATTTTTACCAAGAAAACCTAAAGCCATGACATCTTAAATAAGACCAATCACAATCTAGGTCCTAAAGTGAATTTAGGGTCCTTGTCTAGATCCTACTCTCAGTATTTGTAAACAATATCATGCCATCGCTAAAGCAGAGGGTTGCTTCTTCATTAAGAGCCTTAACATTAAGTTTGCCTTTATGGAGTATTTGGTATAAAAACACTCATTAATAGTCAGTTTGCTTAGATAAAGGAATTAAATCAAAACTGAGTTAGCAATGACCTTGGAATTTAAATATTATATTTTCAACATCTCTTCAAAGCTATAGCTTCAAGAGACTTCAAATAATCTTTAAAAAAGCCATTTTCCCCAAGGCTAAAAAGACAAGGACTGTGTTTTTGGGGCAAGGGTTTGTTGTATTTTTAATCATGATTATGTGGGCATGTGCTTTCAGTCTAATCCAAAATGTTTATGCATACTTCCTGTGACTCTCAAAAAATACAATCAGGACATTAAACGAGACTGATTAGTAAAAAAGGCCATTACTAGTAAATTCTTTTTTATGATTATTATTGCATAGTTTCTTCACATTTTAGAATGAGGCCTACATAGGGAATATTGTTAAAATATAACAAGTAACAGCAGGAGTTATACTGGGATTTAAGACACGTTACAGGACACTTCCTCTTTGTTTCTCTCCGAAATGGGTTTTGCTCAAATGCACATAGTGAGGACCAAGGAAACCGGTTTTAGATTCAAGAGACCTAGTTCTAAGACTTAAGAACAGCAATCGGGCAGAAACCCCACGAAAACAGCCCTTCAAGCCCCAGTGACAAAAACCAAAGTCAATGTATACATATACACATATATACCTAAGCATGTAAATATGTATATATAATTTTTATATGTGTGTGCATATATATATTAAAAAATTAAAAGGTTCCTGCAATATAACCAGAACTCACTTGTTAATCTAAACTCTGGCTGAGAGGTGAGTTCCATTTGCCATCTTTCCCCCTCTACACACATGCTAAACTCGCACCCACTCACACTATAGAGAGAAAACACCCTCTAAAAATCAACTTGGGCCATCAGTCTGCGATAGATTTACCTTCCCTCTCAAGTAGGGATCAGATGCCCTTGCTAGAATAACTTACAAAGTTACCGAAAGCCTATGGCTCAAAATTTTACAGATATTTTTTTTTTTTCACTAGGTGAATTAACCCCAGTTAAAACTATGGGACAAGCTTATTTCTCAGCATCAGTGAAAAATAGTTCTCTTCAAAGAACATATCTCACAGAAGATAACTTCCAGCAAGATTTCTTTCGCATGCCATTAATCCATGAAGGATGAATACCAGAATTATGAGAATAACTAAATTCTCAGCTCAAATGTTGAAGCAAGGAAGTGAAAAAAAAAATCTATTTAGGATCAAACAAGAGAAAGACTTGAACAAGCGGCCATATTTCAGGTGTTTAGACAAAAACAAATGGAAGGGAAGCTCAAACTACTCTCAAAATCACTGAGGAAGAGAAGGAAAGGAGATGATGAGGTTGTGCTGCCCTTTCTTATCCAGTAGTCTATTCACCCAGGACATGGCAGACTTGTTCCCAGATTTTTCTTCTGCCCAGTAGTACCCGAAACATTCCACCTTCCAGAGCCATACCCAAGAGTCCATTAAAGGGTTTGGGTGACCCACTTCCAGGACCTCCTACAGAGATTGTTCCCTTTATACAAGATATTTAAATATTCATTGACCTGAAAGGCTCTTGACTAAACAGTTAGAGAGGTTACCTGGTCTCCAGTCCCTTCCCCAATGAATATTTAAGCATCTAAAACATGGTTTTCTTTCTCCTGGGTTACAGCCGAGCAGACTAATGGTAATGCAACATCTTGTGATCTGTAAATTACAGAGACAGCTGTAGGGAACATGTAGATAATCAGTATTCCAACTTAATTTCATTAAAAGTAGCAGATTTATTGCCAGTGAGATAGGAACCTACTGGAAACTCTCCAGAATATAGGATACTGGAGACTGCAATAAAGATTAGCAGAAAAACAATCCAATAGACTAAGGCTATTTGATGCAAGCAGATTTGAAGGAACTACTCATTAAAAAAAAAAATCTGAAAATTATATATTGTTCAAACAAGCCGTTTCTAAAAAGAGAGCTCATTCTCTAGTACATCTGGGTTTTCCCAGGTGATTAGTTTGTACACAAATCAGTTTCACTAGCTTTTGCTTGAGCAATGGTTAAGTCCTAACTCCCTTCTCTTCCGAGATCCTACTGTGAAGAAAAAAGAACAGAAAAATGACTGCAAAGATGTACAAATGGACTGAATTTGGAAGCAGTTACTGCACCCTCAACCATTTTAAAGAGCAGGGATATGTTTTGGAAAATTCTTACTAACGAGAAAATAAGCATGAGAACAATATAATTTAGGCATATAAAATCACAAACTGAGGCAGTTGCCTTGTCCATCTCAAAATACAAGACATCCAATTATTTCTCTGCACAAATATGCGAAAGACCAAAGCCCAGCTGTGAACATTTTTCTATTTCCTCAATTTCTATTGCATTTTTGGTCCAGATCTTTAAAACAATGTTACATCCACACAAAAAAAAAAANAAAAAAAAAAAAAAAAAAAAAAAGAGCTCTGGAGAGATAGGCATGAAGTGATTGAAAACAGCAAAATGCTTTAAGGAAGTCCTGTAAACAAACAAAAAATAACCTCTGAGAACACTTTCTGTGACAGCTAAGATGCTAAATAACTAACAGTTATTACTGGCAGAATACCTGTGATGCGATACTGCCATAAACAGACAGCATTATCCTTATCACAAACATGCCTGAGAAACTCAAAACACAAGGTCTTCATGAAGACATGGAAAGGCACTTCTGAAATGAAGGAGGATGTGATGAAGGAACGGGAATGAAGAAAGAAGGGATGATGGAGGAAATATCAAACCAAAAAAGACCTATTATGTCAGCTCAATTTACCCAAGAGCACCAACAGCCACTATAAGAATAAAGTGTACGTTAGAGCCATTGTGGTTTTTTGAGAGTCTAGCACTTTACAGGACTGAAGCCTGTGATTATGAAGAACAGTTAATTAACCCAGGCTCCTTAGACCCAGAACAGCAATTACAATAACGCTTGTTCACAAGTCTCCTGTGTAAAGAGCAGAGGTAACACTTGGCTAAAGCAACTCATTTAACAGCAGAAATATAGTAAGAAGGTTAAAACGTAACATGTTCAGAGGCTCCAGCTATCTTTAACAGCCCAGCAACAACAAAAAACACCCTAAGCTTTAAGACAAGTCCAGCTCACTTCTCCCAGAAATCAAGTATTTACCTCTAAGCTCAGCAGTAAGACTTTGCCGAAGTAATTTTTCTTTACTAAAAGAAAAATGGAGTGACTTCAACAA
Organism: Anarhynchus alexandrinus; assembly: GCA_008711295.1. Lineage (NCBI taxonomy): Eukaryota > Metazoa > Chordata > Aves > Charadriiformes > Charadriidae > Anarhynchus > Anarhynchus alexandrinus. Next base: position 741,441 of record VUYV01000285.1, on the reverse strand, counting down.
AATACACCCAAAATAGAAGTATTCCTCACTGTCTGCAAATACATACACTGAAGAGGAGAGAGGTATTTTGAAACATCTTTGTTTCGCACACCCACCTACTAGCGTTTTGATGTCCCACAGCTAAATACCAGTTAATAAAACTAGTTAGGAAGTTTAAAGCTACTTAAAACAGCAACACCAAAAAGGCCTGGTAGTCCTAAGAAACTAAAAATAGCATGCCCTTCTCCACAAAAAGACTGATAGCAATGTGTAAACTGATCACGAGGAAAACCTCATGCAAATGAAAATGAAGATGTACGGCATCAAAATTGAAGACAAGTCATTTGCAAATACTAATGGAAAAGATGATAGCAAATTATTGCTTTATGCAAAATTTGGGAATAAAGAGTGAACAGTTTATGCCAAAAAGTTCAAGCCATCTATCCAATAGAGAAAAAGAATGTTATCCTGTCCTGCTCTGACCATGTGTTTCTCACTAGAGGTCTGTACCTATTGTCTATACACCTGTTCTTGCTTTTTTTTTTTTTTGAGAAATTCCAGCGTTTTACATGACTGAGGCCTATGGCTGCAAACAACAGTAAATTAAACCAGGCTCCTTAGGCACAAAACAACAACAGCAGCAAAGAGAGTCTTTTCACAAACTTCTTAAATCCCCTTAACACAAGAAGAAGAGGGATTAGTGCCTGGACAAAGCACCTCATTCAGTACCAGAGATGTAAGTGGAAAAGTGTATTTTAGATATCTAATGTTCCACAGTGCACGTCTGCATATACCTTGTTCTTTCCACTATGCTCTTCCAAGTTTTTCATCTGAAAGCCCTTTCATGAATAATTTGAATGAATTGTTTGAAGCCTGTAACCCAAAGTAGATTCATTCTAACAATAAGAAGGTTTTCAGCCCACACAGAGGAAAATTCCAGAGACTGTGTATCAATGAGTCAAGCTTCTTCTTCTGGCTGCTTTGTTTCAGACTCTTTATTTTTTCTTGAATTCTGTAAGATAACTTATTTCAAATTCAATAATCTCATTGCTGAAAAGTCTTCCACATTTGAGTGCCTTGCAACAAGGTCGAGCAGAAGTCCCATCAGCTGAGAGTCCATATTGTCTCACACAAATTAAGATCATTTGGAGGCATGGAAATGCAAAGTTGCATCAGCTGGGGACTGTCTGAACCCTTCCTGAACAAACTGATATACACACACAAATTCCAACAGTTTTACCCATGCAAACACTAAATAGATTCAGAGAAATAATAGTTTAAGTAGAATTTCTAAAAAGGACACAATAAACTGTTTTCTATCCTTATTTATTTCGTACAACTGTTGGCCAGCAATATCTACTGCTAGTGCAACACTGGAATCGCTCCACAAACTGAGAGCAAAGGAGGTCTCCTGCAAAAGACAGATATTGCATTTAACACATTTTCTGAATTCTGTAGTTTATACTGTAGCCTTTTTAAAGGATCTATCTAGAGCTCCCATTTCTCTCCTTGAAAAAATCTTCAAAACTGTGAAGTAATATTCCTGTAACACCAGCAGTTCTGTGGATAACAGATATTTAAAATATCTTCAGCAAATAGATAGAATGAACCTGGGAAACTACCACGGAGTATCTAATGCACAGGCAGAATTACATGCAAGATGGAACCCGGTCTCTATTCTACTCCCAGAGTTTTCAGCTGTGGACTTCAGTATTCCCCATTGAGTGAACAGAGCTGATTTCTGGTAAGGTAAGATATAAACAGAAACAGGACAGGAGACTTCTAAAAGTTTTGTGACAGTTTAATAGAGACCTATTTCAAAATATAAAACACTTTTTTAGAAGGCAGCAATGTGCCACCACATCACTGGGAAGTGCTTCCTCTCATTATGTAGGGGGTTGAGGTTTGTTGGTTGGTTGGGTTGGTTTTGGGTTTGTTTTTTCCAAGATTGCTCAGTTTTGGAAATTTTAAAGGTAACTTGCCAAGCATTAAAGAAATTAAAACAGTGCTGCAAATTCCTTGCAGAGGTAAGGTATATTATTGCAATAAATCAATGCAATCGGTGACACTGAGGCAGAGCCTAAGAAGTAAAGTTACTGGCTGAATAGTTACTCGTGGACTGGTGTCTTCTCTCCTCAGAGCTGTCCGTAACTGTGAGGCCAAAGATATTAGGAAAAGCACAGCACATATTCAGTATCACCTTCATTACAGCTCGCTCTGGCACCTCCCACTCCTGAGGCACAGCAGAACTGGTCTGTCAGTTGATGAATGGGTCTTCTCTAGCCACAGACAGGTAGGAAAGACCTGTTCCTGAAACACCTCCCAAGCACAGCCTCTACAATGTAGATTCATTTTAGTCTTCAAAGACTTGACCTACAAAACTTGTGATTTGGCTAAATGCAGAATAAATCTCACACTGATTTGACAAAGTGTGAAGAAGGAATGACCTAATGACCAAGAAATACTACTAATATAAGACAGCTAGCTCTCATCTCATTGCTGGCCGGGGATAATACCTGGAAAGGTTCAATAAGACATACAAGGCGTCCTGAGGCACAGCCAGATGCAATCCAACTGTGGTCCCGGAGCTGTGTGTGCACGAAGGGGATGCTGCAGCCCAACAAGCACATCCTTCACCTGCCTCCGGACCACCCTCAGCGCCGCTTCACAGCTCCCAGGCAAAGCCAACACGTGTGTCCCTCTCTCCAGGCAATCATTTGAAACAAGCCGTCCCCAATTTTAGCATTTGAACGATGCGATAGTTTAAAGTCAGAGAACGTGAAGAAAAATTGGACCCAAGAGAAGAAAAGGGCACATAGAAACACACCATGCCCGGAGGCACACGGCAGGACTGCCCGGCTCCCAGTGGGGAGGCAGGGCAGGAGGAGGAGGAGAAGGAGAAGGAGGGTACTCGGTGGAGGCCGGTGGGCAACAGCGGCCGCCCCAGCGGCAGCGGGGCCCGGAGGGGAGAGAGACCCTCCGCCCCAGGGGCGACAGGCCGAGAGGGGACCGGGACACACGGCAGCAGCCCGGAACCGTGAGAGGGGATGGGACTCCCCGCTGAGGGCCCTCGCCGTGCAGCGGGAGGCGGCTGAGGGCCGCCGGCGCGGCGGAGACACCCCCCGCTCCCCAGAAAGGGGACTGGCAGCGCCGCGCCGCTCCCCCCTTCCCTCCCCGCACTCACCCGGTGCCTCCGTCTATCACGCAGGGGGGCAGGTAGCTCGCCATGCTGGGGAGCCGGCAATGCGGGCCCTACGCCACCATCCAGGCCGGCGCCGCCGGCTCCCCCGGCGCGGCCTCAGTGCATGGGCGGCGGAGCGGCGGCGGGCACCATGCAGCCGCCTGTCAGCGCCGCCCCCAGGGCGCATGCGCCGCCCGCCGCCGCCACGTGACGCGGCCGCCACCGGCCGCCCCCGCCGCTCAGTGGCCGCCATCTTGGGTCAGGGCGGTGCGGGGCTGCGGAAGGCTCAGGCCCTCTCTCACGGGCTCAGGAGGCGGGTGGAGAAGCTTCTTAGGGGACATGAGTGTCAACAGGGTTGTAGCCTTGTTCTGGGCTTGATGTCGTATTCGCCTTCCTGCTTTTTAAATGGTGCGCCATCATCTGGGCCTGTCAGCCAGGGCTGGCCCCAGCAAGGACACACAGGCCAAGATGGGTTTCATCAGCTTAAAAGCTTCTTTCAAGCCATGTATGACCGCAGAGGATGCAGTGTGTGTAGGGGGGAAGAAAGGGTTCACCACCCCCCAGCAAACGCTGCAGATGCGGCTGCCGTTCGGAGCAGGACTTGCCTCGCAGTTCACGTTTCAGTGATGGTGGGGTTTGCCCCAGGAAAAAAAAAAACACCAACATTGAATCAGTCAATTGTAAAAAACACAAAGCTGTGTTTCTGTGGGTGCAGGTGGCCACGCTACAGCCCACAAATCCTCCGGGTTGGCTGTAAACAGGCCCAGAGTACAACATATTAGTACACTTTAAAAAAAAAAAAAAAAGGCTGCAACAAACATCACCTGCAAAGTTGTTGATACCTAATTTACATAGAGGATAATGATGCCTCATATGTGACTCAGCCTGGTCATACTGCGAGTGCGTGGTAATGCCAGAAATAGACCCCCAGACGCCTGGGTCCAAGCACGAACCGCCAGAACGAGCATGTTCCCCACGAGGGTGGAGTTCTTGGTCGCCATCCCCCAGCTCCGCATCACTACACCAGAAGCTCATGCAGACCCAGGGCTTGTGTAAGAAAATTAATGAGATGTATCCTCTGGTCCTCATACCCGACATTGGTGTGATGGCTGTAGACTGTGCATATGCCCTGGGGGGGGTCGTTCAGCCATTTACCGCAAACTGAGCGCACTTGCTCAACATATTTGTTCACTCCATTCCCCTCGGAGATTTTGGAAGATACAGAGCATGGTGGAAGGCAGCCCAATTTGTTTGTTGGAAGGGCTCCCTTATCAGTGGGTTGAAACAGCTAACACTCAGACCCTAATAAGTAGGCTCCAGGACTGGGGACTGAAGCTCAATAGAAATCATCTACCCTCCTCTTCAGGCCAGCCAAATCAAAACGGCATGTGAAAGGCACTGCGTTAGCATCCAACAGATAAAAGAAAGAATATGCTTTGACTTTCCTGGCCAAAATTTCCCCTCTCCCATGCTGTTGCACAATATGCTGTGCTGGGCTCAGAGAATATCTGCTCATATGCTATATGGGCATATTACTGTAAACTTTCTTACAATTCTCAACTTTCCTTTTTTTTTTTATTTAAGAAGTCAGTGGCTGTGACAGCTGAGAAGAACATCTCGTCTGGAAACACAGGTATTGTCATAGCTTACATGCAGCCTACAGGCTCTATGTAGATACTCAATTTGCAAACAGCTGCAGAGGTTTGAAACATTTGTGCCCTGCCCTTCTCTTCTCAAGCTGTTTATCAGGGTCCCTGGGGCATTGATAACTATCCCCAGAGCTCTCCCAGCTGTTTGTGTGAGTGCTCCCTAACCCACTTCAAGCAGAATCAGCTGAGATAGTTCAAACAGTTTAAGTAGGAGCTATGCGCTAACTCAGTTGATTGTGCCTGAAGTGGGTTAGGGAGCACTCAAACAAGTTGCTTTGTTAGCAGAAGGTGGGGGGGGTGTGTGTGTAATGCACAGTAACATCTTAAGCTGTTCCAGCTGGATCCAGAAGAGGACAGCTGTCCATTGTCTAAGTAACATAGACACAAGTCCATGGAGAACCTGGAACAAAAATTGTGCCATGAAACTATGATAACATATCTCAGCTGATGGTCTTACAGCAATGAGAAATGTGAAAGCATTCATCCTTGTGATAGAAATCAAGTATCTAATGATTATTTAAATGACAATAATGATAACTAGTTCCACAGGTAGAGGGAGGATCCTGATCTATACATCTTGGTGAATGAGAGATTCTTCCAGTGCCATCATCATGTGGCATCTGGAGGATATCATGGCCTCTCCCTCAGAACATAGCCATTGTTATTGTCATTTCATGCTTTAAGCTCACAGGGATCATTATGTCTTTCTGCTCTCAGCACCACATAAGCCATGACAATTAGCCGAGTTTAATCTATACTGAAAGGGAAGTGGACACCCAAGAAGTGTACGCGGTCTCAGTTTGACTATCTGTAGAGCCTGACACGAGTTACATGGCTGAATCTATGCTGGTTTACGTTGGTTTGTCTACACCCTTTTTACCACAGCATCCAAATGCCTTCCAGGAATATGTTAAGTGATGTGGCTAATATCTGCCATTCTTTCATTTCAGTCTCAAAGAGAGAACTGTGTAGGCAGGAGAGGATTGGTTTCTTTACTTTTTGTTTTAGGGTTTTTATCTTAAAGTGTTGACGCTACTGTATGTTTACAATAAAGAAGGTAATCTAAAGAAGTAGAAGGTGTTGAAGTTTTGATAACCCTTTACTCCTGTGAGAATTTATTCAACAGTGATAGAGCAGCCCCCAAGAAGCTCTTAGATAACTTTGAAAAAGCAAGCCTGCACTTACCTGTGAGAAGCCAGTATGTGAGAAGAGGGTGGTTTTGATGCATTTATGCTAGCTTTGTGTTATTAAAATGAACTGCATGTTGTGTTCTAGATCATGCATCTTAAAAGCCCATAGTGTCATACCCAGATATATCAAGTTGCTATTTCAGAGCAGGGGTAATGGAAACCCAGCTTTGGTTACATGTGTAATCTGCCAAGAGGAGACAGGGGTTCCAGAACAAAATGCATGCAAAAGCTTAGTGACAGCTCAGAGTCCAGGGGCATCACCAAATTAATTAGCAAGTTAACCAATTGTGTTTGCATACCCTCAAAGAAATGAGTCAATGAAAAAGGTTTTCTTTGTTTACATAACCTCTCCCCTGCTTGCGATCAGCTTCAGTCAGCTTTTCCTCATTGCTGAGCTGATCCGTAAAAGCACTAGGCTATCTTAGTGGAACTGATAAGACCTAAGATCTGTTGAAGGACTGTACTGCTGGCACTTAGATTCACGTTGCCTCAACAACTTACCTGCAGGCCACATGTTCACGGTGAATTCTAGTTAAAGGGATAGTTGTAATGGTCACTCTTTATTTTGTGGACACGTTCATGGAGGCCCCGAGAACGTTCTCTTGCACCTCTGCCTCCTCACAAAGAGGTCCAGTATCTTGAATTGAGTAGCATGAGGGTGAGGGAGCACTATCATACATTCCCTGAAGTTTCTGTTCTGTCCAGCTATCATCCTCCATCCAAAATAATTTCAGCTATGTATTTTTAAAAAAAATTACTTTCAAATCTAAAATTTCACTCTCTAGATAAGTGGCTGGTCAGCACTCTTCCTTTAAACCTTGATTTTTGGCAAGTAGTGGAAACTGCTATCAGATCATATTCAGCTAATTACTTTTGAGTTAGATAAACTACACCATCTGATTTTGTTCATCTGACCAGCCAAAAAAACACGCCTACATCTTGGTCACAAATACATGACTGTAGTCTCAACTTGTTTTCTAGCTAGCAAAACTGATGACAATGTAAAAAAGACTCAATTCAGATGTTCAAAAAGTAGCAGCACGAAAGACAGGTCTTTAATCCCTTGATCATCTCAAACATGAGGCTAGGTTAAGGGCAGCTGTTACGCAGTTGTCATCATACAATCACTCGGAAAGGTCACCAAGTAATGGTGTTCACACACAAGCAATCACAGGGTATTACTCAATCACTGGAAAGTAAATTGCTGGAGAAGCTAAGCTTTCCCCTTGGCTGCAGACGAAATAAGGCCAAAAAAAAATGCAGCAACACAGTGCAAACTATTAATACAAAGACGTATCGTTAGAGCAGATATTAACCTCTTGCAAATTCTTTATATCTACATAGACCTGTACATGGCTATTTCTAAGACCGTTTTTCAGCGGGGTACTTCAGTCCACCTGTAATTTAAAGCATGTGAATAGTCCCACTGAAAACAACAGAATTATCCATGTCCCTAAAGTTTTATGTCCTTTAAATAAGTCTGCAAATTGGGGCCTAAACAAGCAGTAATTCCTACGAAACAGTTGGCCTTAATATATTGTGGCAGAAAACTACAAGCTGCTTATTCAAACAGACTAAAAAGTACTTGCTGTCTTTAAATTATACTGGAGTCTTACGTTACATGACAAGTTAAAAAGACAAGTTAAAGAGGGATTGGTTGAGGGGGGGCAGAGATGTACATCTTTTGCAGAACAGGTGACTTATTTCTGAGTGTCTTTCCTAGTTGCGTATCCCACTGCTGTGGGATCCTTATTTGTTTTGTAGATACATGGGGGAAAGTTGCCATTTCTAGGATCTGTTCAAAAGAGGTTTTTGTCTCCCAGGTAAAAATCTTTCTGTGCTTCTCAAATTTCTAAAACATCTCCTATGTCTGCTTTTTCTGTGCTAGGGCTGAACAGAATCAGAATACAATACTCCTGTTGGTGTTGTATTACCAGCCATGATATTATCAACTGCTTCCTACCTTCCTCATTCTGTAAACCACTCTAGATTTACTATTGGTGTGTATTTTCTTAAATTTTGCACAGTGACTTCCTACCTCTCTTTCCTGAAGAGCCACTGTTAATTTAGATCTACTCAGAAACATTTTGGATTCTATCTAATCCATTTTCTATTTATACCACATTCATCACCATGGTAGCTGAATGCCTTAGACAGTCTCTTTGAGGTAGCGGCTATGCAAAGTTTATTTTAAACCACTCTGATTCTTTGCCTTTAAAACTGAATTTTAACAACTTCATCTTGCCCCAGCTGAGAAATTACCCTTTTGCACTTTGCAAATAGCAGTCTGAAATTTGACGCCAGTCCAGCATGACCCAGGACCCAGTTTTAGCTGAGAAGATCAACGGCAGTAACTCTGACACCAATGTAAATAATACACTTTTATTTTGATAGTTCTCTTACTCTAAGAGAAATGTTATGATATAGAACATTCATAATTAATGAAAGCACCAGTTCTTCAAACTCAAGCAAAGCCAACAGACTTGCAGTAAACTCTCATGTTCACTTTCACCTGCGTTAACACTCCTGTCTACCTTGAAATCTGGTTATTATTAACTCTACAGTAAAACTCTGCATATATTGTGTATATGTATATATACAATGACATGACTGCATTACATGGTTTTAAAACAGAACACAAAATTTTGTTCCATATACTCAGTTCTGTGTACTTTGTGAGGCTGCACCATGGAATTTGCCAAGCATTACACCTCTAATTTTGGAAATAATACACCAGAAACTATGTTTTGACGTCAAGGGATTTTACCCCTGCACTTCTGAAGAAATGTGGAAAACAACAGAAGGTCTAGCTAGTACCTAGGGAAGGTATGAACTACTTCGTTCATCCCTATCTTCCTAAACAATACCGGCGATACACTTATGAATTGTAAATTTAAGGAAGAAGAAAGAAGACTGCCCGTATTGAACATGGGAATAGCATAAAGTCAGCTGTATTTGCCAAGTTTTTGTATTAATTGTAGTATTCACTTTCAAATTCAGCTTTTGGGTTTTCAGTTTGATATTCTTAGGAAAAAAGCTTGTATTATCTGGCAGTTTCTTCCCTCCCTCCAACTTGAACTCACTAAGCAACTTCAACCAAGCTTGAGTGAAGGGTAGAGGCCTGAAAGGTGTAAACATTTCCAGTAGTTGTGTAAAGAAAATAGCCAAGACGCTTACAAAGGCCAATATCGCACTCACAGAGAGGTTGCAGCATCAGCACGGTTATATTATTAGACAACAACAAATTAACATGGCAGAGGCAACTTCCCAGGTGCCACTGTATGGAGGACTTTTTGCTTAACTTTCCCAAAATGGCTACAGATAGCCAGCAGAACAGCGCAGAATGCAGCAATGCAGTGATGAATTTGTCCTTGTTGGAGCACGTATGGCCACCCAAATCTTTATCTGCTTGGAAACAGATGTATTACAGCCAGTTCCAAAAATGGCAGTCCAGGCTGTTTAGACACACCAAAAGAGAGACAGATTTAAGTTCCTCCAGGGTTATTCCAGGATGGAAACAATAACCCAGCTACACACTATATAGAGCCACCCCTGCTATGAGAAGTGCGTCATTCAAAAGCAACTGCACACGTGTATGTGCAGAATCTCCTATCCAATGGTTTCCATCCCTAAATAAAATTGCCTGCGGATTGAGCTAACCCTCCATTACTCTAGCTTGGAAACTGCACATCTTGTCTTCTGTGCACTGAATGGAATATTGTCTTCTGTTGCTGGCTGAGTCATTAAAGTACCATTCAAATAACTTTTATGCAATGTAGTTTTTATCAATATCAAACATGCTCAAGTTTCGTGGTTTGGTAAGTTTCCCATAACGTGCTGTTCATAAAGCATAGATCTGTTCATCACAACGATACCATATGAAACCTCATCTGAGACCCAGAATTGACGGCAACGTAGAACCGATTTCTTCATACAGACCATGAAGCAAACAAGAGATCACAATAATCTGATGAGAGACGATCTTGACATCCTCCAGCCCAGCCTACCTCTGCAGATATGTCAGCTCGACTCGTTTGGACAAGCAAATCAGTTTGTTGTTTGTTTTCTTTTAAAATACATCAAATGAGTCAACACGTCAACAAAGCAGCAACATATTTTTCCAGTTACTAAATGCATTTGTTAATCAGCCAAACCAAAGATATCAAGAAGCCTCTTTGTGGAGATGGTCTTTGGTTCTCCGAGTCGCCACAAGCACTGTCACACACAACACAAACATCATTTTGATCTAATCAGGCTTTAAGAAAACATTTATCGTAGCTGAATACAGCTGTCCAAAATCACAGACATCCAAACTGCACGTGACAGGATCAACCCCAGAGGCACAAAAAGGGGTCTGACCAAGCCTCGCTGCAGGACTAGCACACTAGCTGCTCTCAAGCACCATTAAAAGCAATGTGCCATTCCTCATCTCCTAAACCCCTGCTATTTATACCAAATGTCTTTCCAAGTCTGTGTTTAACTTTCTCAAGCAGCAGAACTGTTTTTAAAGAAGGCTTTTGAGGAAAATCTTGTGAGTATTTCAGGTTGCAACAAGTCACACACCAGAAGGGCTCTGAGGCTGGTACTGGCACACAGTACTTGGAGGTGGAAACCCAGCCTTCCACAGAGGCCAGAGGCTAATTCTCTTCAGTAACACAAAAATCCTGGCATATTCTTTCTGCCAGCAGGGGAATGGGCTGTTTCCTTCTCCAAGACCTTCCCACAGAAAGATTCACAGAAACTGGAGCTGGACCTTACTTCTAACTGAAGCAAATGTACCTTTATTGGGCATTTGCATATTAAAACTGATCAAGAATCCCCCAAATCTCTAGTTGGTCCTTACTCACTGCAAGAACTCTTCCATTTAACAGTAAAAATGCTGAGTAAGGGGTGTTGTTTTGACTCTTAAGTTTATAGGTCCAACATCCAACAGTTGTCACCTACTGCAGAGTGCTCAGACCTATGGTAGTTGTCCCACTGTCTGTTGATTTACACATTTTTTGCTCCTCTACCTGTGTCGTGGTCTAGGCCCGCAAACCAGGACAACCTGAAGCCCCAAAAGATTTATGCCAGCCTCAGCGTTTCTAGGTGATACAAGCTCAGTCACCATCAAAACTTTGCATTTCTCTACATGAGATTTCAAAGGAAACCTCTCCTCCCAAACTAGTATTTTCATCTTCTGCTATATGGAAAAAGATAATATTCTCAAATACTCTTTGCTGCTTCTTCCCCCTCAGCTCCTGTGTCTCCACTAATACCTCCCTGCATCCAGTGCCGCTTGTTTTGGGGGGCTGAAACATAGAACAACTAACAGACAAACTAGGACTTTTCCATTAAGTACGGAATTTTGCTAATGAATTACAAAATGTTTTGATACTACTACCGTGTAAAGGCAAAACCTGATGGTTCAAGTCTCCTGTATCATAGCTTCAGCATTTGCGAAAACAAAGTCTTTCAAGTCTGTGGACACCTGGTTTCACACAATACCTTCGCCTACACCACAAAGCAACAGGTCTGTTCTGCAACTGAAAAAAAAAAAGAAAAACAAAACAATTGCAGCACCTGTAAACATATGCAAACTGTTCCTAATCTATATATCTCAACTATGGGTAGCGGTGACGACGCAGCAGCATAGAGTGGGCTGTGGGTGATTAACCAAGTGGGTGGCTCTTCCATTGATCTCTTCACCCTGCTTGTAGCCTAAGCAAAGTAGATCAAAGCTAAATCAAATGTATTTACCCACACAACAAGCAGACCCCCAGCTGAGGCAGACGTGCATGGCCACTCCACTATTCTGTGGGCCCTCACACAGCAAATTTCCTCTTGTCTATGATGCCACTCTGAGAAATGTTAAGGTTTGTCGCAGCTCTTCAGAGCAACTAAGGAAGAAGTACTTCTGTGGTACTTGTGTGGGTGCCGTGCCTCTCCTCAGATGGTTTTGTTTTGTTGTTTGTGGGGGCTTTTTTGCATAAAGTCAGCTATCATTACAGTAACTGAGACTATCACATCATGAGGTTGAAAGTAAGAAAGACTATCAGTAGATGCAAGCAACAAGGTGAAGATTCAGTACTAATAATCTCAAAGCCTGACAAGAAAGTGGGTATCACACACAGATGCAATCAAGCAGCTGCACCCTTTTCAACAGAGCAAGTTTTTCATCTTATCTATTTATTGCAGATCCACTATTACTTTTCCACTTAGCCAGGCACTCTAGCTCCCGCAGGAAGGGTATGGAATTGGCATGAAAAAAATAGGGGGAAAAAATGTTTCATACTGTTTGAAAAATGTATTTGCTTCACAGCTTTACAGATGAAGTATGAGATTCTAGTGTAATTCAGGAGCTCAGAGTTACACAGAGTGAGGCAATAGTGTAAAGATTATCCAGCAGTCACAAACTGCCTGGCACACTGCAGGAACACAGCCACTGCATCATCACTTTGTAAATCCATACTTACTTTCTAATGACAAAGTCATGGCTCATCTCTGTGCACCACGCCCCTGCTCCCAGCCATTCCTGCTGGAATGAGAAAAAAAGCGTAACACAAGGGGCTTGTTCTGTGTTGTACTTCTCTAACACAACTCCGTTTAAAACAAACAAAAAAAAAGCCTCCCTGATTTAATAGTCAGATCCTCCTCAGCTACATCACCAGCAAATGAGCTGGTTTGGGGGAACTCATTCTCAAATAATCATTCTGACCACTTAGTGCAGTACCAAATAGCTGCCAGAGGAACTAAATCTATACGTACATATGTGTGTGTGTGTGTATATGTGTGTGCATTTATCTATCTCAACTGTTGTCACCACTTTGACATACAAACTTAACCGAGGTCTGAAAAAGAAGAAACATGCTGAGTCCCTAAATGCTGTCCCAAAATTGCTGTGAAGCCTTTGTGCTTCTTACAAAGCTCCCTGTGGGGAGAAAAAGTTTATCTCAGTGTATCCAAGTGAGTCTTACACAGGAGTTCACTGCAGAACTCAGATGGAGAAGATGGTGGTAGCCTTTTGTATCATAACTCAGTGTCTGCAGCACACTCCTAAGATGTTAAAGACCCAGATTCCTACTTCCCACAGCTTCGACTTCTCAGCAAGATCTTCCAGCCATCAGAATATAAAGTGCCCGGTCCCGCTCCCACACACCTCCTACTGCAGCTGGTGCACTGAGCTGCAAAGAATCACAGAATGGTTTGGGTTGGAAGGGACCTTAAAGATCATCTCGTTCCAACCCCCCTGCCATGGGCAGGGACACCTCCCACTAGACCAGGTTGCTCAAAGCCCCATCCAGCCTGGCCTTGAACACCTCCAGGGATGGGGCATCCACAACTTCCCCAGGCAATTTGTTCCAGTGTCTCATCACCCTCAGAGTGAAAAATTTCTTCCTGATATCTATTCTAAACCTGCCCTCTTCCAGTTTGAAGCCATTCCCCCTCATCCTATCACTACATGCCCTTGCAAAAAGTCCCTCTCCCTCTTTCTTGTAGGCCCCCTTCAGATACTGGAAAGCTGCTATAGGAAGACAACATTCAATGGGGCAGTGAGAAAGTAAGCATGAATCTGACTCCTTACTGATGAACATCTCCAGAAGGCAGCAATCTGGTTCTCACTCAGGGACTGCTTGTATTTTTCCATTGAAGAGTCCACCTATCATTACCTACCTTCCTAGAGCTCAGATCTGTAAGGGACAAAGACAACCCCTAGGCAGTCCCAAGTCAGGCACCTGCTCTCAGATACATCGTCGTCCATCGCTTCTCATCGGCTAGCCCAAGAGCTTCTTCTCAGCCCACAGGCATCCTCATCCCATAGGCTCATTACGCACAGAAGGGGGGTATTGCCTCAGGCACGCTGACGTGCCCTCTGAGCTATCTGTCTTCACTTACTACGTGGAGACCCGCAGGACTCAGGTGAGGTGCTTGTAATCACTGCCTGATGGCTGGGACTTAGTTTTGAAGCATTATTTCACTTTAACCCAGTGCCTGAAGCTACCAGGTGTATTTGAGTCCTCAGTCATGTTTTCTAAAGCACGTGTGGGACCTCAGATCCCCAGAGTGACTTTCAAACTGACTCATTAGAAACGCTCTCTACAGCCTCTGGTTATCTCTTCAGGCCAGGAGGTAAGTAATATTGAAAAGTAAAAGAGAGGAGGGTGTGTATATATATATGCACAGAAACATAATGATAATATTTAACACCACAATAAGAAAGCATAGAAAGATAGTTTACAAATTACATAAACCATTCTGATTACTTTTCTAGATAACGCAAGTAATACTGTTTTAAAGCGAAGGCAGCATTAGAACAACTTCTGATTGCAAATGAGGTACTCCTTGGTATAAACCAAGGAGACATTTTCCTTTCGGTAGATGACTCTCTAATGGTTCACTGGTTTCTCTTATCAACGCTTTGAACTAAGCGGCAGTTCCTGTGTTTGGAGGTAGTGAGGTTCAAAACATGCAGAGCTTCACTAGTTAAAAAATGTTATTTTGAACTGAACTATATGCCAAACAAGAATATAAAAGATCTTGACAATCACTTGACAGTTTCTTCTGAATTCCCCTTCAATACCCAGTTTGGAGTTCAGTACTTGTGAGCAGGTGATTTCCTCCCCATCCTCTCCAAGCAAGCTCTAAAAGAGCTGTCCTGTCTTCTCGCAGGTGGCAGGAAGAAGTCATCACAAAAAGGAAATCCTATCATAGCCTGCTGAGCATTATTTTCAGCAGCTCTGTCTGCTTAAGGAGTCCCTGCTCCTCCATCATTCCTCCTTGTACCTCCCAGGTTGCTGCAAATAAATCCGAGCAGGGAGCTGAGCTGCCTAACCCCCCACCCCTTCTTTTTCAGCCAGGTTTTTTTTCAGCCGGATTAGCTCTCCCTTTGCACTTCGCCACATGCCCAAATGCTTGTGCCAGCATAGCAGAAGGAGGAGTAAGGGAGTGGGAAGGAGTGGCTGGGAGTAGGAGGAGGTGAGGGAGCAGAAGAGACTGCTTCAGCGGGTCTGAGGCTCACAGCCTAAAAAAATAACTACCTTGCTGGGATCAAGTACTCCTGGCGTGCCCTTGGATGTGCTCTCTCCCAGAAATGCTTCACGTGATGAACCTTTGTGTGCTGCTGGTGGGTGTGTAACGCACCGTAATGGAGACCTACCACTGAACCACCCTCATTGTTTTCTAGCAGGGACCTTACCTGCTAACAGACAGAGCGTTTCAGGCAAATGCTGCCAGCATCTCCTTCAGTGTGTTAGCCTTTGGTCTCTAACTTTCTCTTAGGGCACTAAACAGATTCTCACCTAAAGCAACACTGCAAGCGGGCGTAGTGTTGCCTGCAGATTTCACACAGCCTACAGCGCAATCACAGAACCTGCAAGCGGCTCGGATATATTTAGAATCCCACATTGTCATTACTTTCATCCTGCAAAAGGGAGGGGGCGAAAAATAAAGAATAGAAGCAGATGATAAATGCACAGCTGGAGAATGTCAGCAGACAACTCGGCACTGGCTGGGCCTGGTTCACCTCTTGTTTAACTGAAAGGGAGTGGATGACCCAGAGAAAAAGAAAATCAACGTTTATTTCTCTTGCCGTGGTCAACACCTGGCTGCCCCTGTGAAGACAGCGTTAGGATAATCCGCCAGCCAGTTTTCTGTGCCAAGTCACTGCTGGCACTGAGGACAGAGCACGCCGGTGGGAAGGGACACAAGTCAGAGAACTGCCTGTGAAGAGGGGAGCACACGGCTGCTGCCTGGCTTGAAATATCCCACAGGCAAGGCACAGCAAGACAACGTGCCGTAAGGACAAAAGAGACTGATAATAAAAGGTGATAAAATGATACAAGAAAGCAGCGGTACAGGAGTTCGTCTAGCCATACAAAGGTCAATGCATAGTCATATGTAAGCTGAGATGCTGGCAATTAATGATTAAAATCACAGTTGTTGGCTAATTATCTTGGATTGTGAAATATGATATTTTTTTCAAGACAGGATCCCAAGAGAAAAAGGACAATATTGAAGATGCAGATAAAGTTGGACTCTGAAAGATACTTCCACAATCGCTCAAACTTATCAGGACCGTTTCCCCTTCCTTCTCCAGGCCCCTATTTTGTGTCTGCGTTAAAACGTTAGCAGAGCTGCTTGCGAGGAAGGCAAGCTGACCTTTTTTGTGTTCTCTTTCACTGCTCCTGAGACTCCTCATCTATCTAGCTTTGCTTAATTCCTCAGAGATACCTCATTACTTGAGAAGGTAGAGAACACTTGCTCATACAGCCTTCAGGCTATAATAATGGGTAAAATCACCCAGATTATTCAATATTTTTACCTCTGTGCTACCTTTTAAATTAATTTGGGGGGCTGGAGTTTACACTAGTGAAGGCTTTTGTCTGTCAGGGCTTTGTTGGCCAATGGTAAGAGGGAAAGGGGAATGGAGAGAAAGATTCTGGTTATTTTATTTAAAGCTATTTTTGAAGGAACTATTAGGTTCACTTTAGAAGGGCAGGCAAACATGACAGTCAGCTGAAGACTCCAGATTATGGGGTGCAAAGAGCTTTTCTGGATCCCCGTAACTGTCACTAAAAATCCATCTAAATAATCCATGTATTCTTAAACTCAGAAAAAAAGTCACCAATTTTAGCGGCTGTTGTGTTCAGTTAGAAGATGTGGTGTTAATCTCAGACTCCTAACCGTATCAGTCCCTATTTCCCCTCTCTTCTTGCAAACCAATCCTGTTCTGTCCTACCATTCAGCTCTCAGCACCCTTAATACCCCTCAAACCAGTGGTCATGGGCTGTGCAGCTCCCACAAGTCTGCTACTACTTCCCAACTTGCCCTGTTGTCTTAGATCGTTTTCTTTGTTATTGACCATCCGTTTAATAAATCCAAGCTAGTGCTTGCGTGCAGGTCTTTGGGAAGCACTGTAACGCATTTCATGCTGCGGTTGCTACCTGGGGCGAAATCACTCTTGTTGAAACTCTGCTTCTGACAGAGGATTTATACAGAAATTATTTTAGCCTACAGATCTATCGCAATTCCCTCACAAATTAAAGGGTAGAAACTGCCCTGTGTTGGGTTAGGGACAAAGAACATTTTGGATCACCTCTGGATGGCCGAGCAATAGGGTGTTTTCTTCTGGATGCTTCATTTTGGGCTTCAGAATTTCAGGCTTGTTTTTTGAGACCATAAATTTCACGGAGGAGATATTAACTGTTGAGATTAACCAAGTGCTTTGAGCGCTCCCTGCAACTGGCCCTGTAGTCACTTTTGGCCAACCTAAATACAGACTGCCAGTGTGAGACAGTCCTGCCTTCTCGCACCCCTGGCTTCACATTGCCGTCTCCACATCAGGGAACGGAGCACGGAAAACAAAGGCAGACTCCTTCCTCTCGCCTCCGTCAGCTCCCAGCTGGGTCGAAGGGCTGAGCTGGTCCAATACACAACCACCAGCACAGCCCAAAGGAGGCAGCAAGAACGTGCAGCCTAGAGAGTGATCACATCTGGTAGGAGCAGCTTGAATTTATGTCATTTGAAAGCAATCAGGCAATTGCAGCCTTAGCCTACACATTGAAGATCTTAAATTACTCAGATTTGTTTTAGTGAAGTGATTAATTTTCACAGTTACTGTTTCGATGCAACACTGTTCACTGCTGCACTGTTTATCAAGGATTATGGCAGTGAAAGAGGTGACCATGTTTTCATGATCTACATAATCTGAGGAAGTATTTCAGAAAAACATATTTGCAGAGAAGGAATGTTATCACACACTTTTTTCTCCAGAGACTATCATTACCAAACCTCAGTTCTGACCTTTTTTCAGACTTTTCTGTAAGAATTCTCTTTTTGTAACCTATCCCTCAGCAAGTTTGTTATAAATATTCATTATCAGAAAATTCAGGCCATCACTGCTTATGTGATGCAGAGGTAATACAGTTGAGGAAAAAAACTTGTGCTTTATATATATATATTTAGAATTCATTTACTGTAGATATACTTGAATGTTCAGTTACAAATTTGCTGCTTCAGTGAACGTTCCCATCAGCAGCTTATTGTCAGAACATTTGCAGAAAATCAAGCATTAAAATAGGTATGAACACAAGCAAAGGGAATACATTTAAAAATTAGAGAAATGCTACTTATCCCGAAGTGACTTTTTGCACTAGTGTCAAGATGCACCGAATATAGGAAATCAAAATTCAGGATGATGGTCCCAAGCCACAAGAAGGCTCTTTCGTGCCACCCTGACCTAATATAACGTTAGATGGCTATTTTCTTTAACAAACAGCAGGAAGACGTTTCCCATCCTAGGGGAGTTTCAAGATTTCAAACCCGAAAGAGCAAAGTCTTGTACTCCAATCCACCAGTGAGCCAACATGAACATTTCTTTGAATGTTTCATTTCAACTATGGCCCTTTTTCATTCAAATATCTTAGTATAATTAACTTCAGCATGTATCAGAAAAATTGTTTCACAGACAGTTTTCACAATGAAATTGCTAACTAATGATGTCTCAACAACTTCCAAAAAGCCTCCCCCTGAAATTTTGAAGATGAGAAATCCATACAACCCATTTTCATTCAATCAAAGAGAGTCCTCAAGAAGTTTTTGTTTTCCACCAGTCTGTATTCTCTGATAGGAAAACTACTAATCAGTAAACTCTTGACTGACTCTATTCTATGTCACTGCTGTGACCATCTTCCATCATCATGACAGAAGAACCACGAGTATGCCAAATGAACGTGGGTGGAGCACGCTCTCTTTGCAACACTCCACATGCAACTTAGTACGAGTTACTGCAAGTTGCCTTATACATGAGAATCCCTGAAGCTGATGTAACATACATCATGGATGATATAGCTTTCCATAGTACCGGAAGACAGAGTGACTTCTGACAAAGCCAATGCAAAGCCATATTTGATCTACACCTGTGGTCACAGATGTCCAGTTTGCACAGATGCAAGAAACTTCTAAGCAAGACAAACCTAACAGATCTAGGGAGGTCACAAGCAAACTCACTTGTGATTCTTCTAGCTGCTGTGTGGAAACAAAGATTACAGAATGAGAGAAGCTGGAAGAAGGTCCTGAAGGCCATCTGAACCAACCTCCCACTCAAAGCCAGGATATCACCAACTCTAGATCAAATCAGCCATGGCTTTATCTGGCTGAGTCTTTAAAACCTCCAAGGATTGAGAGTCCACAGCTCTTCCAAATCATAGAATCATAGAATCATAGAATGGTTTGGGTTGGAAAGGACCTTGAAGATTATCGNATCACCAACTCTAGATCAAATCAGCCATGGCTTTATCTGGCTGAGTCTTTAAAACCTCCAAGGATTGAGAGTCCACAGCTCTTCCAAATAATGTATTCCAGTGCTGTACTGTGCTCCTACTGAAGAAATTTTGCTAATGACCTGTATGAATCTCCCAAGATGCAAACTGTGAACCTTGCCCTCAAATTTGCTCTCAGTTTCCAGTTCTCACAGTAAGTTCCGAGTCTGTATTGCTGCATAAGGTTATTCTGCTCCAGGTACCAAGCTTCACACACACCTTACTGAATGTCTTAACGTATGATCCACAAGTGTTTCAAGATCCCTCTGGACTGAAGTTCTATTGTTTGGCTTGCTAATCATTTCCTCTAATTTAGCATCACACGTAAGTTTTCTGAGGGTGCGTTCTCGCTGATCACAGTGAAAGAGCTGAACAATCTCAGCCCCTGTATCAACCCCATGGTACACAACTACTAACTAGGCACCAACTGGGCATCAGGCCATTGATAATTCTTCTTCAAATGTCACAGTCCAGGCAGTTTTCAGCTCAACTAACGGTCTATTCATCCAGGGTGTACTTCCTCAGCTTCCAAATAAGAATGCTATGGTGTCAAAAAGTGTACCTAAGACAAGATATATTACATCCATCACTCTCCTCTCATCTTCTTAGCCACCCATTTCACCATAAAATGTTGATCAGGCATGATTTACCATTGGTAAATAAATCTATCCTCATTCTTCCTTGTCATTACCTTCTTGTCATTTGTGTGTTTGGAAATGGATTCCAAGGGGATGTGCCCCAGGAGGAGCATACTTGAGCTTCAGTTACAGTGGCAAGGCCAGCATCATACAACATCTGAATTTATTCACAGACACCCAGATATTGGGGTATGACTCTGTTGCAAGCGCAGCAGTGTAGGTGTAGTCAGGTTATTTCAGACCCTACCGTCTGGCCACAGCAGCACAGATTATGGCTTTACTGACCAAGCTTATGTTGGGGCTTGTAGCCATGGTGAAATAAGACTGCCATAGTAAATCTGTCATCAGTACCAAAGATGGCTGGTCACTGCAGTAAATATACCCCAGGTCTTTCTAAGAGATTTATTTTGCAGACCATTCAGACTAAATTGTAGATGTCTCCAGGGGGAGCGCAGTGTCAAGCCCTACTTTCAAGACAACACTCAAAAACGAGGCATTCCATCAGCAGGGTCTGGAGTGTCATTACTGAGGTGAAAGCATGGTCCAGCTTGAACAAAAGTTTATAGCCTTCTATAAAAACATACCTTTTTCTATTACTACAGGTAGCAGATCTGACAGCTGTTATCTTGCTACTTATATTTTATGCTTCCTAATTCTAACATATGATGGCACTTCACTTCCCAATATCCAATTGACATTCTTTTGATGTATCTTTTGGGCTAGTGCCTAAGCACATTTGCAAATAGTTTAGTGCTCAATTTAAGGCTGAATATATTCCCAGAATTCCTTTGGCAATCAATTATTTATTACTTACAAGTGTTAAGATCAAAAAGAAAAGAAATAGATGTATATTTCACGCTGACAGGACGTCCATGGGGATTACAGAAAACAGAAACTTTAATGCTAAATTTGTGTAAAAAGGGTAAAATGGGGATTCCCTAGTCAGTTTAAAAGAAAAAAAAAAAAAGAAAAGGAAAAAAGGAAATGGCCTGGATTATACAGTTATTCTTCTTGGGCTTTATCTCATGGTTAGAAATGCACGCTTGACCTGTACCATTAGTTCTCTGTACCGCTGGGGCAAATGCTGGTTTGCTTTCGCCAAGGACTAGCAGTCAGCTTGGACTTGATGCCAGCTACCTGGATGCATCTTTTATCAGCATACCCAGGGTGGCATATATAGCTAATTAATAAAAATACTGGTTCATTCCTATTGACAGCCCTAGGCTTTGTGTTAATTTTTCAGCAAGGTCATAATGCCTGCATGGCTTCTTTGTCATGTTTGTAAAACCCAGGGCTCGTAAGGGCATGAACATTCAAGTAAAGGGGAACTTGCAAGAGTAGAATTTAGAAAGATCATTCATACTTCATTGAACAGCTCTGTAGAAGGCAGAGAACATTTTCACAAGCACGTTTGACTGGGGCAAAATTTGCATTAGTCCTGTCGGTGGGGTATGAGCAGCGATGGAGGTTCATGAGGTCAAACACAAGCCCTCTCCCTCTGTGGGCTGCAGGTTGGAGCTCAAGTACTCAAAACGAAACTGCATCTGTAGTCACCACTGGCTATGAAGGTGTCTTCACAAATCGTGTGCTCTTCTCTGTAAGCCTTTATTTATTTATTTATTGCTAACCTTAAACTGTGCCCCCAAAGACAAGTAAGAAAATACCCCTGGCCAGGTCACCAATACAAAACCAGTCCCTGTGCCCCAAAGACAAGTAAGAAAATACCCCTGGCCAGGTCACCAATACAAAACCAGTCCCTCTCTCTGTGATTAACATCTGAGTAAGGAGTATCTGGCAGCTTCGCAATGAGCCAGTGCAGAATTGTTCAGACAGGACGGAAGAAGCAGCAGGAAAAGAACAACCTGGTACAAACAAACAAGGAGTAATTCCAACTCAGGAATACAAGCTGATAAAAGGCAACCTGCAGAAATAAGAAATCTAGACATAAATACAGGTGAATGGCAACACAGAGCAAGTTTATTCCTGACGTAACACTGCAAGCTGAAATATAAAGCAGAATATCCAGCGACCAGCTATGAAACTCGATCACAGATGCCAGAACTTAGTAATGACCTGGGCTGGTTTTTTCATGGCTAGTAGTCCATCTACCAATGGACTAAATTCTTTTATCTTTGTTGTTTGGGTTTTTTTTCCAGGTTATACAGCAAATCTATCACGTTCTCTGAGGTCAGTGAAATTAAAACACCCTTGTAATTTAAGTTACTTATTTCTCAAGTAAACAGATAAATTAGACTACTATAAAACAGAGATGCATGTAAAGAAAGTGGCAGCTCTCCAGGTAAAAGAATCAGCCATCTGCTCTAAAAAAAATCTAATAAAACCCAGTGACAGATCACTTCACTCATTGAGAGAAATTTGGAACAGTGGGGCCGAAATCAGCTGGGTGAAACTGGAGGAGTCACACAAGAGGGAGATTGCAAATAATCCAATGGGCAGTTCATCATTTGCTTTTGCCACATGCAGATTCAACATCTACATTAAGCCTTAATTTTAACTATTATTGTTATTGTTGTTGTTGTTGTTGTTGTTATTATTATTATTATTATTCCTTGCTGAAGTCTTCTTACAACTTTGAGATAATCTTTAGTTGGCAAACCTTTTGGGTTTTGAGCATCACTACACAAAGCAGAAGATAAGACAGACTGAGAAAACGAGACCTTTCTATTTTCTTTCTTGGATTCTTCTGTTTAATGACTTTGGATAGCCAATTAGTCACATTTGGAGTGAAGGTATTTAAGAGTCTAGAGGTTAATTAGAAAAACTACAGCTGACTTTACTGAAAGAGTTTAATTCAACTATAGGAACAGAGACAAACTGTTTTCAACCTAGAAGATCTGTTTGGAGCTGGTTTGTGCTGGAATGTCACCCACACAAATCTTGTGAGGGAACATTAAGTGACAATACGCTCAAAATGATGAAGCTCATGTTGGAACAAAATCCCTGCAGCTGAAAAAAAACACTTAAAGGAGGAAACATTTACATTCCAGTTTCTAATTTAGCTATTACTTAATTAAATATAAAAGTTTGATGTATTTTTTGCAAACATCTTCACACAGTCTAAATTTCTCGTCACCACATTGGTTTTCTTCATGCTTTTTGCTTTTGCTTAAGCTCTTACCTCAGGCCTTGTTCCAGGATAGGGTGTTAATTCTTTAGACTGGCTCTGTATTGTAGACCACCTGGCAATTTAAAGTGAGGACTTTGCTTCTTAAAAAAAAATTAAATGTTTCTATAAACAGTGGACTCGGTTCTCTGCAGCCCTGGAGCACCTGGGCTACTCCTTCCTTCCCCAGAACCCAGCCCAGTTTCCTTCTATTGCCTGAAATTAGCAACAATGAGCATATGAATGTGCAAATAATCCCCCCAAAATAATAAAAAATAATTTTGCTGAGGGCTGCAACTCCACTTCAGATACCTTCCTCTCTAGCACTGTCATTTTCTGTCCGTGTGATGAAGGTCTTAAGTATGTGCAGTGAAAAACACAGCAGCTCGGTGCGGAAGATGCTCAAAATCAGAATTGGGAAAGAGGAATTTTCTCCACAATACACATTTCATAAAGATGGAGATGCATACCCCTAGAGCCTGATCTTTCTGCTATTAGAAAAGTCATTGCTCTTGCTGCCGAATTGCTACATAAACAGTGCCTGTGGCTCGAGGGGCACCCTCAGGCTCCCCACATGCCAAACAAAGGAAGACTAATTTTCTGCCTGTAGAAACAGGAGTGCTGGGGCATAGAGTCCCTGGATACTATGAGCTACTTATAGCTATACTGTGTTAAGGAGGATTCTGCATTAAGGAGGTTCCTGGTATTTAAGAAGGAAGAGTAAGGAGCGGGTAGGATCCTCTACTCCTGGATCACACACTGTCATCACTCAGAAACACTGCAGAGAAATAGGAAAGAATGCAGACAGAATTAAAAAAAAAAAAAAACAAAAACAAAAAAACCAAAAAACCAAAAAACAAAACCCTACCACAAACCTAAAAAACAGGCTAAATCCTGGTGCTGCTGAAGCCAATGGTAAAGAGTTTTCCTGCTTACCTACTTTACTGTTTTTCTCCAAAGGAGCAAGGTAAATGCAGAGATTTACGCTGCAGATAGAAAACCGAAAAAGATGATTGGATGAGAAATGTGTTGACAGTTTTGCGAAAATACTACAATATCGAATTTGGTAAGATGCCAGCGATGCTGACTGCTGAGGTGCAGAGGGCAGTGGTTTAGATAGACAAAGATCTACATCGGGCTGCTTTGGGGTTCAAGTTTGAAGTGTGCATCGTTGCCAAAATCCAGCTTTTGATCTGCAAAGAAATGATAGTGCTGACAAATGAAAAAAAGCACAATGTGAGTCCTTATTAAGGCAGAGCACTGTCAAAATAAGTATCAATTTTCTGACTCCATAATGCCAGCCACACTGTATGAAGCAAATGAATGCAAGAGTAACATATGAGAGGTGGTTACAGCAATCTGCCTATCAAGGCGACCAATGTATTTGATTTACACATTTCTAACTGTTATGTACTAAATATGTTAAGCAATTGAGTATCTTTTTTTTCTACTGCTCAGGTGAATTTAGTGTTTTTACCCTCTCTCTCTTGAATCTTTGTTGCTCGATCTCCATTGAACTGTGATACTTCATCTTGCATTAGATTGTAATACCAAAACGATATTCACCCATGCGGTAGAAGAAGTCCCATAGGACCCTACTGCGATACAGGCGGTGGTAAGTGATGAGGTTGGAGTGGGTTTCAGTCAACTGGCATTTACGTGTGCTGTGTATTGTATGTCTCTGAATTCAAGTAGCGATCACTTTTAAAAAATTAGTGCAATGGCTTTAATTAGAGGAGAACAGCAACAAAGAGCCTATAATTAAAAAAAAAAATCCTGTAGTTGATGCAGTGAGTAGTGTCTTTGTCATAAGTCACAGCGAGCCCGCTTTGCTCTTGGGTTAGGTTCAATCACCAGTCAGCTTCAAGGGCAATCACTTCTAATTAACAAGTCTTTTGAACTCTTCCAGGGAACATGGTCCAGACCTCTAAGGTACTGTAACAACAGTCAGACACGCAGCTCTTAAGGTTGCCTGTCCCTTATGGTAGCTTTTTCCAAAATGCCTTCAATAAAATTAAACTAATGGTATTGTGCTTGCATTTTTGTGCCATGTGTCCCCCCACAGCCATCCAAGTCTTTCTCACTAGAGAACCACCTTCCATGCTCTTGATAATTGTGCACATGTATCCACACACAGAGAAGAAGAAAAGCTACCCCAGCTGTCCAAAGAGAGCATCTCCTTTCTGTGCTTTAATGAGCAGTTTTAGGATTTGACACTAAAAGTACTGGTTTGAGCTGGGTTAAATCTGACTGACCTTGTGGAGGCAGGTGGAGGAGGTGGCATCCATCTAAAACCTTGAGTTAGAGTCAGGTGGCAACAACAGGGTGTTTTGAACAGAGGGAGCACTGTATTTTGGGCTGAAAGAGGGTTGAAAGAGTAAACAGAGCCACCGCCTTGCATCTGAGGTTAGATTTTTCTGATTTGTGGTGCATTCAGGACCAAGCTAGCAGAAGCTCTTTTTGTATAGACAGTCATGATTTCTTTGAAGAAACAAAGAACTCCACCACCAGTTTCTCCTCCTAGCTCTAAGAACATGCAGTGTCCCCGGTAACCTTGCTAAACCCAAAGGGATGATATGATTACTGCTCTTTGATACACAGCTACAGGGAGTTGCTATTCTTATCCTACTGATTTTGCATTTAGCCTATGGAAAACACAAACAGGTTCTCCCTGTGCTCGTCCCTCCTGCTGCCTCAGGTTGCACAACCTCAGCAGATGGGCCGTGGTCCTTAGGAGGAGGAGCAGGTCCCACTGCCGGCCACGGGCACGCAGTCGCCCACGCAAGGGACTCGCCAGCCCATCGGCTCCTGCCCTGGAGCATCACGCACCATACGAGCCCAGCTCATTCAATACAATATTTAAAATATTCCATACCCCTTTTAATCAAACCTGTAATTGATAGCTGGCTTTTGCAAAGGGCAATTTTGCAAGGCGTCAAGAACTTAATGGTGGCCGCGCTGATGAGCTTCCCTTGAGCCACGTCAGCCCATGTCGCAGATGAGCATCCCTTGAGTCACGTCAACCCAGCCACCCGCCCCGACTTCATCAGGAGCGGGAAAAAAACACCACAAACCTATACAAAGACAGGTCCTTTAAAAAAAAAAAATAAATAAATAAACACCCTCCCCCCTACTGACCGGTCCCTCGGGAATCCCGAGCGGCACAGGGCCGGCGAACGTGACGTGAGCCCGTGGCGGGACTCGAACCCGCGAACCCCCAGTCCTCGGACTCCACCCCACCCTGCAGGGGTGGGAGCGAACCACGCATGCGCAGAGCCGCCGGCCGGCCGAGCGGGGGTTCGTTGGGGAGCGGAAAAGCTCGCGGGCAACGCGCTTGCGCAGTAGCGTCTGCCGGCCATGGGTGACGCGTTGCGGAGGGCGGAGTCGGGCACTCAGGTGAGGCAATGCCCCCCCCCTTTCTTCCCTTCCCCGGGTTCCCCTCAGCTGCGGGGCTCTGGGCACTGCCGTCGGGGAGGGTGAGGCGAGGTTGGCCGCAGCCTGGGGAAGGGGCCGCGCTCCCCTCCGCCCGCCCCGAGGGGGTGGGGGACGGAGCTGAGCTC
>VUYV01000285.1:661354-714796 GCA_008711295.1 Anarhynchus alexandrinus | reverse complement strand
GACGGAGCTGAGCTCCGTCCCCCACCCCCTCGGGGCGGGCGGAGGGGAGCGCCCGGAGTCTCCCGATGGGGCGGTGTGTGAGGGAAAGAGGGGGGCAAGCCGCGCCTTCTCGCCTCCGCCGCCCTTCCTCCTGCTGCCCGCCCCCTGTGTGAGGGGGGAGCGAGGCCCCGTCAGCCCGGGGCGGGTGAGGGAAGGCAGCCCCCGGGGGTGCGGCCGAGGCTGAGGGGAGGTGGGTTTTCGGTGGGCCCTGGAGCGCTTTGGGGGTTGCTGGAGAGGGTTTCAGGGGGTGGGCGGCCGCTGGTCGAGGCCGGGAGAAGTCCTGCCTTTCTGTCATCGGGGGGGCTGAAGGATTGCTATGGCGCTGCCCTGCAGCGCGGGGGAGGCTGTTCGGGTGCTTCGGTAACCCCTTTATAAATGTTTTCTTGGCGCTCCCCCCAAACGTTGGAGTGGATGCGGTGAGGAAGAAGGAAGCTGTCAGGAAGGTTGGGTTGGAATAAAGACTATGGAAGGTGGGATTGCTTTCCTGTTCTAAGGAGAAAAGGCACTTGATTTTGGGGGTTTTGTTGTTTTGTTTTGTTGGGTTTTTGGGTTTTTTTTCTCTGCCGGATGGTTTATTTGTTAGTGACTTCTACTGCAATCAGCAAGTTAATTACTTGGAGATTTGTGTGTTGCTGTATCAGAATATGCTGAGAAGTGCACATAAAAGCATAGAAACCTGTGATAATAAATATTTCTTGTTAAAGCTCCACATTTTTTCAGTGGCACTTGAGTTCTGTAGTGCTTTTGACACTTAAAAAAAACCCAACCAGTAATAGCTGCCTACTATCAGGTAATATACACAAATTAAGGACACGAGTTTTGCTCTGTGACCAAGTGGGTAAATGTATTTATGTCCACATAAGCCATCCCAGCAGGGAATGCACATGGCAGCGACTGCTCATGATGGAATGGGTTACCAAACCTGAATGAGGGACAAATTGATAACCAGTGGGTTAAGAAAGGTTAATGTCACTGTCCATTAAAGTACATTGTCCAGAAGAAATGGTAAAAACCCTTGAAACAGAAAATACTTAATTTAAAACAATACTTCTCAAATGTGTAAGATCAGATTTTAGTAAGAGCTATACTGAGACCGCAGTCTTGTACTTATTATTGAATATAATTAATACAACAAATTAGAACTTCTTGCAAAACACCTTTGGTGTATCACAGTAAAATAAGTGATAAATTGCTTGCATATGTCTTCATGCCCAAAGTTTACAAAAGCTCCGTCAGAGTGGTTATAGTGGTTGAAAATTAAATTTTGTCTTATACTCGAGATAGGTTTGTATTTGTAAATAGCCTGTAGGTTAGCTCACAGCCTCTAACAGAGCTCGAGTATTTAATTTAAATTTCTTTAACATTTTAATGAAGTAATATCTCATTCCTGACAAGACCTACATGTATGCTTACATTTATGCATAGCTTCATTGAAACCAATATAGTGTAAGCATATTATTCAATGGGACTGTCCATATGCATGTTTCTTTATTAAAAAGATGAAATTGATAAATTATAAAAGACATAGCTGAAATATTTGAGTCCCATCAACCTTGTAATTAATGAAATTTAACCCAGCTGTTGCCTGACTCTTGCAGTATAGCTTGTTTTCTACACATAACTGCACGTGTGCAGTTTCTTGCTAGTGTAATTACACTTTTGAAGAACACCTAAGAGTGAAGACCTACCACTAACAGGTTGTTAAAAGATGGTATTTTGTATAAAAGAGCATTATGAAAGAAGAAACAAACATATACAGTTAAATTACAGAATCCGAAGTCTCTAATTGTGATTTGAAATTGTTTTGGTGGGTTTTTCCAAGCTCTTTCCACCCAAAGGCTCTCTTCAGCGGTGCTGTGTTCTGTATGCTGTCTGCGACAAAGCTCGGGACGCCTGATGTCCNCAAAATGGAAATGCCTCCCCTGGAACAGAGCCAAGGTGGCTTTTGCCAATTTGGAAAAACCTGCATTGTCCCTGTCTTTAATATTGGCAGAGGCGAGGGATGACTGTTTAGTGTCTCCTCTCAGCTTTGCTTCCGTCACTTCTGCTGTAATGTGGACAAACCTTTGTGAGATTTGAAGGAAAATTGTTAGCTGTTTCTGCCAGGAACCCCGTTGCTCCCAGCGTGACACTAATGAGGCAAGTGCCTTTGGAGATTCTGCTTCAGAACTCGGAAGTAAATACAAGTTTGATAAAAACACAGGTGTGCTATCATCAGCAAATTATCATAAATTACCTACATGAGCAGTGCTCAGAGTAAGCACCTGTAGTTATTTAAAATTAATATATAAACTTGTCATTTAAATAACCACAGATTCATACTTAAACGATAGCGATCAATCTACCGTGTATTTCCAAAGCTCTAGCAGTAAGCTTAAAGAGGTGATAGTCTAAGAAGAGACCGGGACTGATTGTTTCCAGAAGAAATAAACTGCAGAGGGTGTAGTCATTAACCTAGAAATAAATTTGGGAGCAGGAGGCTGCAGAAGCGTGTTTAGCCCAGCAATAGTTGTGGCTCCTGGTCCCAGCAGTGCCACAGTCGAGCCCCCATGATCGCCAAATGCTGGAGCGACACTTCCTTTGCTAAGAAATGAAGAGCATCAGAGAGCAGCAGCAGGCAGTGGTTTTCCTGTTTCTCTCGACTTCCACAGCCGGATGAGGGGGTGAGAGATTCCCGGCCCTTCTCCACAGCGGGCGCAGCCTCTCCTCACCAGGGGCCAGGGCCAGGCGCAGGTGGCCGCTTGCACGGGAGGGCTGCATGTGGAGGGTCTGCGATGGCCCTCGTGGTAGTTGCAAGCTCCTGGGTTACGTGCCCTGAGATGCATTCCCGTATTCTTGTGTACGTGTGTCCATCTGCTTTTTTGCTTCGTCCAGGTCACAGAACCCTAGTGGTTCCCAAAGTAAACAAGAGTTTACTACGTGAGTGTTTTCTGTGCTGCAGAAATGTGTGAAACATAACGGGAGGATCTGCAGACCCAGAGCAAGGTCAATTCAAGTGTTTTTATGGCCCTTCACTGGATGTGTTGGAAAACGCTCCTGAATAAGTGTGAACAGGCAAACAAAGGCAAACACATTGACATTTTCTTAATGGAAGGGAATGTTAAAATGTCAATGAAAATGTCACACTTAGATTCCCATCGTGACCACTTGAAGTAAATTCAGGGCCATTTAATGGAGTTTTATTCTACTATTAAAGGCAAACACACACAACTGTTTAAACAACTTTTAAGACAATTCAGAGCAAATGTTGCTCATCGGTGTGGCAAAGAGGAAAGCAAGATAAGGCAGCGTGTGCTTAAAGGTGTGTGCTCACTGCTCGTTTGGTGACTGGCTTTAAGGAGGATGGGATAAAACTGAACAGGATTTGTTTTGTTTAAATCTTTAAATGACAGCTGGGTGTCTTGGAGAATGAAATATTTGGCACCGGAGTACATGCTCTGGCAATGCTCTGAGCATCCTGATAGTGTCCTTTCCCGTGTGTGTTAATACACATGGGGAATAACAGCTCTAGCACTGGGTGAAATGTTAATTCTTGGTTTACGAATGTATGCCAGAACTACAAATAACACAAGTTATGTGAATACCTGTCTACTTGCTATGCAAATACCTCTCAATTTAAGAAATTGTCCATGAACTTTGGACTAATTTGTTTTACAATGGACTTACTTTACAAGGGGCTTTGGAGGAACTTGCTTTACAAATTCGAGCTTGCTTTAGAGTCTTGCAGAGCTACTGGTGGCTAATTATTTTTGATCATTCTTAATCCATACTATGTTTGAACAAGTAACTATGATATAATAGGATTATAGTCCAGAAGAGTCCTGTATAACTTTTCAGATGAAATGTACATGTTTTTACTCATAAATGCTCAGAGGGATTGACTCAGGAGACTAATGATGGGTAAAATGTTTCACCTCTCAGCCAGTGGTTTGTTGTGGAGGTGATGGTTATTACAAATGATCTTCTTTCCCTTTGTTCTGTCAAATGGCAGCACTGCTGTATACCACAGGCAATCCCTTTTGCTAGTCTACCTGTGCAGCTTTTGCTTTTTCTTTTTCAGCTTTATTTCCCCGAATGTATATCCACTCCTTATTGCCATTGAAAGTGTGTGCTAATTGTATGTAAGGATGGAACTTTCTGTTGCTGTAGTCCAGACTATAGGTTCCATATGTATTTATGAAAACATTTTTAAAATCAGACTAATCTTTTGATAGGGCTGTCAGGGAAAGCTCCCAGTTCTCAGAATCCTTTAAATTTGATTCCCAAGGTCCATTATTCTGAGTTAACAGCATGTCTCTTCTGTCTTTTCTTTAAAAGCTACTTGCTCGACTTGAGGGCAGAAGTTCTCTGAAGAATCTTGAACCTTATCTGTTTTCTG
The DNA here is from genome assembly GCA_008711295.1 of Anarhynchus alexandrinus. Classification (NCBI taxonomy): domain Eukaryota; kingdom Metazoa; phylum Chordata; class Aves; order Charadriiformes; family Charadriidae; genus Anarhynchus; species Anarhynchus alexandrinus. The sequence continues at coordinate 710,379 of VUYV01000285.1, read as the reverse complement.
AGGAAGGATCTCCTGTTCATGGTAAAAATGTACCTTTATCCCATTTATAGAAAAATGTTGACGTAAAAGTATTCTCAGAGCAGTATGCCAGAGATAAGCATACAAGTAGATCTTTTTGCCATGGTTTCAGAATTATAATTGTTGATGTAGTTTTATGCAAACTAGATAAAATTAAGTAAGTCACCATTCTGAACATTATTAAATGGACTTTAAATTATCCACTTTATGGGTATCAAAACACAGGTGTAGGTGAGTAAATACCAAGCATGTTGCTCTGCGTGCTTGTAATTTAACCTTTTTTTTAATCGGTGGTCTAAAAAACCACCATGAAGTCATAACTGCAGAAATTTGCAAAGAACTTGGGGTTCAATAAATGGCAAAGAGTTCAGTGATATGGAGTGGTCTGGATCAGTTAGGAAAAGGGGCATAAGCAAACCGTGTTTTTCAATAAAGCCAAATCATCAAGCCATTCAGTCTTGGCCTGAAAAGTCCTGATCATACTTAGATGGAACTTTGGAAGCAATTCCATTATGAACATAGGTACTAATCAGCTGAATGAGTTCACGGATGATGTTAGGATCAAAATGGCTTAGATAGCCCTTCAGTGAATAAATGAGAATTTCAAATTGGAGAAATTGTGCTACGTCCCAGTGACACCAGTACAAGTTTAAGGTAGATTCTTCTAGCAAGAAGTTTTAAGATCAAGATTGGATGTTTTAATGAAAGAAATCACTGAGCTAAACAAAAATTAGCACACTTAATTCCTTGATTATTCAGGAAGTAAGACTGGTTTTCCAGATTGTGGAAATTCATGGATTTCACAGTGGAAGACACTACTCTGATTATACAAAACTAGAAATAGATAGCAAAAAAAGGAATATGAATGGCAAACTGTAAGGATCATGCTGTGAGGTACTACGGTTGTTGAATGTATGTATGAATGAATGGATTTTGTATGAAAAGTATGTGACTGCAGTGGTTATCAACATACTTGTCTGCAATTTGAATTCCCACAAATTGTAGAAGGTTCAGAAGAAATATCAGAAAAAGCAATAAAAAGAATCGGGATAATTGGTCGAGAGATGATGCTTAGTCTCAAATGCAGTCACTGTGAGACTATTAGTATATTATTTTGCAGCACTTGAGTATACATTAGGGGTTTAGCAATATATGATTTCTGCCCCTGAAAGTTTCAAATATGATATAACAAAAATAAAGGGCACGGAAATACTGGTAAGCCAGTGCAAAGGGAGCAGAGAAGATTATTGAAATACTCTCGATTCTGAACTGCTTTGTTACCCACGAGAAGAATTAAGAACCAGTTGTGAAATTGGTATATGCTTCACAAGGCTCCTAAATTCCTAATTTTTTTTTTAAAGACGAGATATTTTTTGTTTTGAAAAAATGCAGTAATAGAAAATGCTGATCTTTAAACCTTTTTTTTTTAAATGAACTTTGCACAGAATAAACAAATGGTTGAGACTAAACCGGCCATGTTCTGGTAGAACAGACTACAAGAATCCTTCCTGGGGGTCAGTAATTGCCCTTGCCATCACAGTCCATAGCATTACATAATTCCATTTATCAAATTATCAGCTTTGATCTTAAAGTTATGTTAGGTTGTTTGTGTCTGTCCAAAGACTGTTCTAGAACCTTAGTTTTGAAATGGTGGGAAACCTTCTAAATTCATTGCTGCTTTCTCTATGCCAACATGGTCTTTGAGCTTCTGAAGCACTTCTGGTTTTCTTCTGCTTTTAACAAATGGCATCAATTATCTGTATTGCTCATGCTTTTTGGCTGACATTAGTGAAGTTGCATAACATACTAGCACAGATCTTTAGCTTTATATACATAAATGGACTTCACCTTTTATTACATTTTTGCTTTGTCTTTTCATACCACAGTATTTATGTGAGTCCATGTGTTATTTTGATGTGTGTTCTCATTATTCAGTCTTAAATCCCTGTTGACGACCTACCTCTCCATTTGTCATGAACTTGACTTTTAGTAGGTCACACTGGAATACTGTAATATACTGCCCATGAAGTCTGTACTGAACAGCTCTTAATCTAAAATGCTGTGATTAAAGCAATGCAAACACCTAAATTATTCTTTTTCTTGATGGTATTTGAAACAAACAAACATATATATGAAGTTCCATTAAACTATCCAAACATTGCATCATGGTTGCGTTCATAACTTGTCAGAGTACTATAAAATAGGAACAGCTAATATAGGTACTATTCTAGTCACTGCTTCTAATTATGATGGACTTGCATATTTAAGAACACATAAGCATATTAATTACATACCATTTAAGCTTTTCTGGAATGGAGCAAAAGTGACACAAGCTTTAAATAATCTTCCACTGTTGCCAGTCATACTTCTCCTATGCCACTGGTATGAAGGTGTGGGTGTCAGTATAACGCTCTGATGTTCGGCAGCAGTACGACACCCAGCATTAACTTGGAATAAATATTAGGCCTTTCTACTTCACTGATACATGGTACAAATATTAGTGACAGGCTCTGCTCAGTATTGTAAATTATTAGTCCAGTAACTTCAAGGTATCTGATGATGTGAAACCTGCAGAGCTGTTGCTGAGTGTTCTAATAGCCCGTTTGTAACTGCAGCGTCAGAAAATAGTTTAACCAACATTTGCTAGTGTAATGACTACAGACAAAACTTAAGGCTCTTATTCAAGAGATAACACTGAACTGATGACCAGGACTGAGCACAATGTTTCAGTTAAAAATATATTAGTGTTACATAAATATTTACATTTATGCAACATCATTTAGTTTCTCCTGTATGCCATTGCATGGCAGGGGACTATTGTACTCTTTAGTCTGGCCGTTCAAGCTACTGTGAGCCAAGCGATGTCTTGGGTGACTCCTTAAAATGTACTTCTTGAATTTGTCAGTGTGGAATTTCATATGAAATTATTCTGCTTATCCATCTTGATCTGTTAAAACTTCAGTCTTAAGTCTTTATTAACCCAATTAGTTTGTCTTCTACACATTTTGGAACACTCATCTATTGCTATTTGTAACATTGAGCAACACCAATTCTAATAGGAAAATTTCCCATTAGCTTTCTTCCATGTTAAAGTGTCTGTTCCTACTCTGCCTGGCAGACTATTTCCATCCCATAACAGTATCTCTTTACTAACCCTCCTTTCAAAGTATTTTGACATTAATGGATGATGCTAGTACTGATCACTAAGTTTCTTCCATGACCTGTTGTTATGGTGTCAAAGGCCTCTTGAAAACATTGCTGGCCACACTTCCTCCTCTGCTGTGTCATGGTTTGTCCGCTCTGATCCAGAAGGATGAATTTCCCCTCTTATCTTATTGTAACAGCCTGGTGGCTAATTTAATGAAACTCTACATTTATAGATGTTGCTATAAATGGCCTCTGTTTTGCACCGGTTCTTCTTGTGGGCAGCCTCTTTGATAATCATGAAGGCACAGAAATCCCCAGCTCCCTTGAGGTTTTCTTACAGTCCAAGCTGTTACTCTTTTCAGAGTAACTTAAGTGTTTTGGTCAAACTACCACCCGGGTGTGTATCTTGTTCAGCAATATTGAACAAGGTTTGAAGGGTGCTTAGCTGACTTGCTGTTGAAATTTATAAACCACCACCACAAGAACTCCTTTAAGAATGAGTTTGCATTCAACTTAGAATTTTTTCTTAAATAAATTTGTTAGTTCTGCCAATAAAAGCTCATCCAACATTATTCTGTGCATTACAGCTTCCTTATGTGAAGTTTTATAGGAGGTAACACATAGATATCTTGATAAAATGTATTTAAATGGATAAAGTCAAGCATTTATTTCATTTTTTTTTTAATTATTACCAAACAGTAATTCAGATTTGGCCACTGCTGCTTCTGAGTGGCCATACAGAGTGCCATTTTTTCTTAAACAAGTCATATTTTGCTGAAAAGGTAGGTGAAGCAATCTATTTCATATTGGTCCAATTCAGCTATTGGTCTGGATTCAGAAATGCCAGTCAGGGTGGCAGAAGTTTTGTGCTGAAAGTCAGTGGCAAAGAGGAGATACACTTTGTTGCTTAACAAGAGATGCCTTATGCAATTGTTCTAAAATATTCCAATTGACTTGAAATATGAGGGAATGACCTACCCAGCACGTTTAGGAGGAGTTCTTCCAAGCCACTATCATATCCTACTGGGGTGTGGTTATGTCACTGGCACCGTGTATGTGACAGCAGAGCAGCTGCTGGCTGCAAGTGGCACAGTTGAACATTGTGACTTCTGAACAGGAAGAGCAAATGAAGATTTATGTCATAGGAAGTGTAGTCATCTTTCATCTCAAAAGTGGGAAGAGCAATTCAGAACAGATAAGGGTTTGGGAGAAAATCAAGCTTTTTAGTAAATTTCAAACTATGAGAAATTCAGGAAAATGTAATTGCAGTTGTGGAGCAGCAGGAATTTCATTATGGAGAGGCGAGCAGTCCAAGTGTCACTGAAATGGATAGAATTGTCACATCAGGTGTAAATTGCTTTCACCGCTTGCAATGGGTGAAGTAAGAGCTTAGTTTCTTCCCCGCCATCCTCCACCCCTCATCCCAAGCTGCATCTTGACATTATATGCACTTATGAACAAGGACATCTTCTGCAAGTCGAGTAATGACTTGAAAAACCCTGTTAACTCAGGCAGGCACAAACATGTTTAAGTGAAGTTGCAATTAATTCTCTAGTCTCGCATCCCCCCTATGAAAAGCTGTTATGCCATTTGCGCTTGGCAAGGCCATAGAGATCTCTCACCTTCCTGCATTTATAATTGTGTGATTTTCCTTAGTGCATGTCTTTACCCTTCTGCCTAAAATCCAAAATGTCACAAATAAATGATCCAGTTTCTGAAATTAGAAATTTATAAAGAGCAACTAATAAAGTAACCTTTTTTAGAGTCTTGCTCTGATGTAAGACATAAGATGACTTTGGAAAAGACTTTAGACTATCTTGCAATCACTTCCAACAAAAGGACTGGTTCCCTAGAAAAGCATAATGCTTTTTTAAATTAACATTTTAAATGTATGTGATATGTCATTTATTGACCCAAATGGATCAGACAGTTAGGCTGAGTCCATTTATGAGCAAAGATCCTTTGCCTCAGCCAGTAGAGTCATTGCCTGGAGTTCAAAGCATCTCCGAGTCCCCCCTGTCAAAAGAAGGAGTTTCATATGATGATCGCCACAGAAGAATATAAGTACTAAATAAATATACTGGTGGTATATTGTTTCTTAGCTGCTTTTGTGTAGCAGCTTCCTTTTCAGCCTTCATCTACCTGTAACAATAGATGAAATCCAGTTGCCAATTTTTGATTGGTATCGCTGTCCTAGATGCTATTGGCAGGGTTTTTTTTCAGCCTTCATTCTCAGTTGATTTTCTTTACTTTAGCTGCCTTTCTTGAAAATTGAAATTTCTCTTGCTAGGTGCTAATCCAGCTTTAAACAGTTTTAAGAATATCAAACTTTTAAAAAATACATTTTCCTATTGGTGGAATAAGAATATTGGCTCCGTAAACACTGAAAACTGAGCTATAAATTCTCTTACCTGACAGCTTGCTGCTTTTTTTTTTAACAGGAGATGTTATTGAATTCCATGGCCCAGAAGGAACAGGAAAAACAGAAATGCTTTATCACCTAATAGCCCGCTGCATCATTCCCAAATCAGGAGGAGGACTGGAAGTAGAAGTCATGTTCATTGATACGGACTACCATTTTGATATGCTTCGTCTGGTTACTGTTCTTGAGAACAGATTGGCACAAAGGACGGAAGAAATGATAAAGCAATGCCTGGGAAGGCTTTTTCTTGTGAACTGCAATAGTAGCACCCAGTTACTCCTCACTCTCTACTCTTTAGAAAACATGTTTTGCACTCACCCCTCTCTCTGCCTTTTGATTTTAGATAGCTTGTCAGCTTTTTATTGGATAGACAGAAGCAACGGAGGGGAGAGTCTTAACTTGCAGGAGACGAATCTGAAGAAATGTGCCAACTTTCTTGAAAAGCTTGTGAGGGAGCATCACTTAGTCCTCTTTGCAACAACACAGACACTCATGCAGAAATCTACAAACTCTGCAGAAAGCTTTTTTCCTTTAAAACTTCAACATGAAACTGATACAGACTATAGACCTTATCTTTGTAAATCATGGCAACAAATGGTAACCCACAGGATATTTTTCTCTAAGCAATGTAATTCTGGCAACAGCAAAAATTTTACAGTCACTTCTTGCCACCTCAAAAGAAATCATGTAGCAAAACGTTCATTTAGTGTTGCAGAATGTGGAGTTCAGTTTTAACTTCAGTTTGTTTTTTAAACCTGTAACAAATCCTGGTGCTTAAGGCCTGATTAGGTCTAAGTAGTTTTTAGTACCTTTTAAACTAGTTGGTTGTTGCTGGGTGATTCAGAATTTTTGTCACCGTTTTCTTAAAATTTAGTGAAAGCCAAAAAAAGGTAAAATTTTTGAATTGCTGTAGACATTCAGTCTAAACTAGCGAAGAATGTTGAAATTACTTTTTTTGTGCTTATGCATAAAGAGATTAAATCAAGAAAATTATAACCAAAGACATTTTAAACTCCTAGTATCGTTCAGTGATCTAACCTATGTGATACGTGGCCAAACGCACTGATTTAATTTCTGGGTCTTACTGCTTTCCACCCCTCCTCTTCCAAGCGACAGAAATGGGAGCCTAGTTGTCCGTGGGGGAGACTGCAAAAAGGCGAGTGTTTGCTCTTTATAAATGTTGGCCTTGGTCTATTCCCAGTAGCCTCGGGCACATGAAATGCATTCATGACTGCCTGAAGACGAGGATTCATTTTCACAGCCTGTTAAATAGTGATAATCCTGACCATGCTTCTCCAAGCTTGCAGCCTCTCTGTTTACGTTAGCATGTGCTTGGAGAAGCAAGGATGGCAGGTGCTTTGACCCTTAGAAACAGCTAGGTTTGAGGAATCTACAGCTATCGCAGAAATGGAGGCCTGATTTCCATAACTGGAGGACAACTAAAGACCCAGCCCTGAGTACCTGTGAGTTTGTGCTGCGTGCAGCAAGCAGTTTAGTCTTTGAAAATAACGAAGTGTGGGTTATGGGTTGTTTTGGGTGTGGAGGGTTGGTTTTTGTTGGGTTTTTTTTTGTTGGGTTTTTTTTTAGATGTATGCACAGACATAATTTTTTTTGCTCTGCCCTCCCTCATTATGCCCTCCCACTACTTTCCCTTCCCCCACTCTCTCTAAGAAACCCAGGAATGCCATGCCTCTGGTCTTTACCAATATGTATTTGCCACATGCAGAACATTTGTGTGCAGGATTTGGCATGCAACGTGTTGCAATTCTGGCAAAGAAGATGCAGAACTTATGGGAAATGCCCTACAGTTCTGGCAAAGAATACCATATTATTTATTAACCTAGAGTGCCCTTTGAAAGCTTCAAAGTGCTTTACAAGAAAGAAAATTGCACACAGTACATTCTTTAATACAAAAACTTACATTAGCTTACAAATTTAAATTACTCAAACAAGGGGAAAATATTTCTCACAGCAATATTCGTTCAGTCATGTTGCACAGCGTGTTTTATAGTTTAGATTGAGCAGATTATTAACAAAAATGCATATTAAGAAGAAGTATCTAGCACAGTACCTTTTTGAGGAAGATGCCTAAAAAACTCTATTGTGAGATACTTACCTTTTAATTTCCTGAATTCTGAGGCCAGTTTTTTCAAGTTGAATGTATATCTGGACTCCCAGCTGTGTACAGTTCGGCGTGCGTACCCACACTTCTGTATATAGAGCTAGCAACATGTCTATACTATTGTTTATAGAATTTGGCATCTCTGTGATTTGCCTGGCTTTTTGCAAAGATGCTGAGTGTCCTCCGTCTAACAGCAGCCGGTACCAAAGGTTTTGGGAGGAGTGTGAGAATAATCAGTTTTCACTGGCGCATCCTCCCACAGCACAGGGCTCGGGGAGCTCCTGAGCAGAGCCTATGGGCAGGCCAGTGTCTGATGGCCATTGATCAGATCCATGAACTCATCCAATCCTTTTTTAACTTACTTACCCTCTTGGGTTCCACCATGTCTTTTCATGATGAGTTCAGTTTAATTATTCTTTCTGTGGGAAAACTTGGGGGTTTTTTCACCTCTCATTTTAAACCTGCTATCTGATTACTTCTTCACGCTATCAGTTCTTTTACTGTGACACATGAGCGAACCTTGCCTTTTCAACATCTCTGCAGAGGTGATGATTTTATAGACTGTCATTTCATTTGTGCTTTCTCTTCCATCAACACCAATATTTATTTTATTTTAGAACTTGCATAAGTACCCAAATACACAAAAAACATACAGCTTAACCATTCAGCCTAGACTGGACCCCAGTTAGATGGTTTAACATGAGTAGGTGCTTCCACTGGGAATTATGATAAAGGACATACTTGCATTTTTTTGTAAAAAAAAACTGGGAAGATTCAAGTAGAACTACAGAACTTTTAAATGTGAAAATTACAGGACTACATAATTTCTACTATTTAAAAAAAAAAAAACAAACCCAATCCCCTTTTCTATCAGGGAATACAGTTCCACTGAAGATTAACTGCTTTGTAAAATCATACTTGCTAAAAAATATGTTTGAGAAAAAACAATGGAGACAGTCTGGCATTCCCGTCTGGTGAAAAAGCTTTTATATTATTCACAATGTAGTTTATATTTTGCATTGTACTATAAAATAAATGCCTAAATTGAAACAAAGCCAAAGTTTGAATTGATCAAAAAGAGCACCTCAGGAAATTTTGAAATTTCCCAGTTTTATTTTTACTTTGAATGCAGACAGATTTTTTTAATTCTCTGGTAATTGTAATATTCATGGTCTGCACATTTGTTTGAGATGTATAGCAAGCCCAGCTTTCAGGGGTGCTGAGTGCCTGCATGCCCCTGTGAGCCTGCAGGAGGGATAGGCAGTATGCAGTCTGGGAGCGCACTGACCTTATCCTCTGCCAAAATTACGCCATTTGGAAAAATGAACCTCGAGGATACAAGTCTAAGAAGGATGCAGTGATGAAGAACCTGGGAAGCAACAATTTTGTTTGTACCTTAATTACCTGTGGGTATTAAAAATGGTTTTTACCATTTTTTTCAATGGAGAATTTTCTCCATTAAAACTACATAGAAATTGTAGTTAGTGGAGAATGCAGTTTCTCCTCATAAGCCAGGAACAGTCCATTAAATGTAGCATTATATTTAGTATATAATATTAAATCCAAAGTCTCCTCTTTCACCTAGACCTAAGTTTCCACCCAGTCTCCAGCCCACTGTCTAACCTGGCGCAACCTGTGCTGCTGCCGCTCCATCTCCCGGGCAGGAAGCCCATCTGGGGTTAGTAGGTCTGTGCCGCTGGAAATGGGCCCTGCAAAGATAATTGCCACCGCATATCATTAAGTATGAGGATAGAATACATATATCCCTAAACTCTAATTTATCCATTCTTAGAAATTAAAATCCTTTCATGTCAGTGTCGTCGTTCTTCGGCTCAGTGTTACATTATTAAGGCTTTTGTAGGCATAGGAACTTTTTACATTCCTTACAATTTTTGTTTGTTGCTTCATATGCAACAAGGAATTAAAGCAGCAAGCTTGAAACAAAGAGGAACTAGCTCACCCTTTTTTCTCTGTCCTTTTTCTAATGAGAGCTTTTTAGCAAAACCAAATTAAGGCATTTTGTAGGCTTTATATTTGTTTTTAAATAAACCGGTATTTCTGTGGACACCTGGAAAGAAAATGTCATTTGTATACTCAGCAAAAAGTTATTTGTATTCCTAGACTTTTTAATAAAGCAAATAAAATACAAATAACAGTTTGCTTGGTTTAAGTTTCTACTTGCACATAAAATTCAAGTTTCCTTTTTCTTATATAACTAACACCAGCCACTTGATTTTTCATAGTTTGGAAATGGCAGAAGAGAAAGGTTCTCGTGTGGAAACATACCTGCAGTTGTATTTTTACTGGAAACCAATGGACAAAGGCAGAAGGCAATACTGTTTTGATGGCTGCTGGACATGGGTCTTGGACCATGTCCTGGAGAGGAACATGACATTTTGGTTATTTTCTGTGGCTGCTCTAACAATTGTCTCTAGAACCTGTTTATTCACATCAGCAAACCTTATGCCAAACTTAATACCCACCTCGGGAGACAGCCGTGCCACGCCACCCAGCTGGAGCTGGTGTAGGAAGTTGCAGTGAATACTCAACTGCTTAAAAAGCTGCAGACAGTTTTAATGTTTAAACAACTATAGAACAGCACAGGACTTTTGTGTTTTGTAAAGAAGGGGAAACACTGGAAGAGCTTGGAAGCTTTTGGCAGTGGAAAAATACTTTCAGACAGGGAAAGGAGCATCAGTACAATGCATCTGCATGATCTTCTGGGGAGAAGACTCTGATGCCCTGCAGCAGCCTCTGAAATTAGAGGTCTGGCCATCCCTGGGCATGAAAGAAGACAGCAGAATGGCACTGAGCTATGAATAACGTGTAGTACCACAAAAGGATTTTTCAACTGTGAACTAAGATGTCTAGCATGGTAATGCTTTCAAATATAAAGTTGGCCATAATTGACCTGCAGGTTCTTCCCACCAAGGGACAAAACTGGTGATGGATTCCACTATGTAGATGCTGTATAGCTTATTTATAATGAAGATGTAAAACCCTGCTCCTCTGGACCCAGGAGGAATTAAATGTAAAAACAGACTCCTTTTTTTTTTAATTTTTTTTTTTTTCCCCCTGCAGCTCTAGGCATCTTCCCAGCAGTCAGCACTCAGCTCCAAAAGCACTCTCACAGCTCTCTGTGTCAGGACCATCTTTACTGGAAGTGGATAGTTTTCTCCTTTGCTGAGTGTTTCTGTATGCACTCTTCATTAAAAGCGCAGACTGGGAGACCCGAATACAAAGACTGAACCCATGTGACACCTCAGTGTAACTGGTAAATAGCTTTGGAGACTTCATTCTGTTTGCAATCACGAGTGATGTCACTTTGGAGTAGATAATTTTGAAGCAATGTGGCTGTGACTTCCCTCGGGAGAAGTTTGGCAGTCTTCCCTCTGCTTTCCCACACTGCTTTGCATCCTGCCCCGACCAACTGGTCGGCATACCTGTGTGGGCCTCAGTGCTCAAGGACAGCACTGACAAGATGTCACCGCCTTGCCAAATGCTGGTGAACAGCCACGTTCTGGATCTTGGCACTCTCACACTGCAGGACTTGGCACAACCACTACAGTTTTTAATTTAAACCATTTGCCAGGATTCTTTCTCATATGTCTAGCTGGGCCTGCGCTAAAGGCCTCCTAGCCTGTGGGGAGAGATGAAAGAGAAGAAATGTTGGTTTCTGAGTATAAGAAGGACAAGACTTTTAGGCCAATGCTACAAAAAGAGGCCAAGCAAGGCTGTGAGGTTCCTGGCAGTGCCAGGTAAACATCAAGGCCTTGAAGGTGGCTTGGTGAAGATCAAGGGACATACTCTATGTCACCCTTAACAACTGTCCGTATTATGAAGAGGTGAATAGGATTTTTGACTTAGGATATTTGCATATTCTCACACTTTAGCATACTGCTGAGAGAGAAGAGCATGCTGTGGTGGGCAGTACTGTCTCTGAAGTGCATCTCAAAAGCTCTGCTCTAACTCCACCACTGACAGTTCTATCTCCAGCCCAACATCTCCACAGGCTCCCAGCCTCCTCCTCCGTAATACCAACAGCAGTGCTGCAGAGATCAGTGAACATCATCCCATTTGCCTTCACTGGAGGTGAGTGACGCTGTGCATTAGTAGATGGTGCTGGACATTGTCATCTGGGACAGGTTTGATCCCTACTTTCCAACTTTAACAGTCTTCTGCATGTCCAGTATGATGACACTGGTCAAGGAAAATGCAATAGCAAGTCCACACCCTTTCAACGGCCAAACCACCAACTGCAAACCCATCCTCCAGACTCGGTCAGCGCTTCAGCAGTACCATCTCTGAGCCCCCAGCTGACCCCCAATCTCTTGTGCTGTGTGTTTACCAGGTTCAATGACGAATCCTTTTCCACAGAACTGCGCAACTTTAAGCATTATCCCACGATCGTGTAACAAGCATGCCATATTGGGACCATGCAATGAATGGGTTAGAAAATCAGTATATGTTTGTGGAGATCTCGTCAAAGCAGGTTGGTTTCTGCTCAGGAAAAATTTCAGGCAGTTTTAACAACTCTGAGCTACTTTTGACTCACAAAATATTAGCAGAGTGTTTTTCTGATCTGTTAAAGAATGATTGCAGAAGTAAGTAAAGAAGGCAGCACATGGCACACCACAGTTCACAAAGCACAAAGACAATTAGCCCCAGGGAGACCTGCAACTTGCTATAAAACAGCATTAGGAGCACCAAAAAATGACTATCTTCACAAGGAATATAAAATGGGATTTTTAGGTACAGAAATTACTCTAGTGTGTCCCCAACATTATAAGGCCAGGAGAACTTCCTCACTGCTTTGCACAGTGGCAATTGTGCCAGTCCAGCTGCACAACATCAGGCAGTGTGAGTAGTCAATCCCAGTGGTACATCACTTGCTGGGTTCCCCTTCGCTCTCCTCAAAGAGCAGCACGCCTTTACTGTGTTGGTTCATGGATGGTGCCACATCCTCCAATGAATACAGGGGCTGTAGCAGTGCAGTATGGTGCCATCTCCTAACTGGACCTCAGCAGGTTCCCTACATGGTTAATCCGAAGGCTGATGACATACCGCCTCACTGATGTGAAATACAATATAGCGGAGGAACAACACAGCTTCTCTCAGGCACCTCATACCACTCCTGAAATGATGGAGGTTTCTGAGACTCCAGACGTGGAAGAGCAGCTGGAAAGAGTCTCCAAGGTGGAGCTATGCCACAAGTGGGAAGAGGCTCTGGGGTATAAACATGTGAAAAGTATTATATAAAAACTGTCTGTTGCAAAGCTGAATAATGAATAAGAGCATATTAATTTCCCCTCCAGCAAGGCTATCAACTCGCACAGCTAAACCATCCCGAAGCCGGGCGTTCACTACTGCCCCGATGGAGTAGGGAAGTGAGAGGGGAAGTGGTAGAGAAGAGGGGAGGCTGTTTGGGGAACTCCTTGCGGCTTTGATAAAGCATGGGAGAAAGGAAAGCTGCATGCTCATCAAAAGCTGGCTGGCAAAGGGCTCTGTTTCACTCAAGAGCCTGTGGAAAAATGCCCACAGTGACAAGGAATGGCTTAGCTGGAAACAGCAAACAGACTCTTAACATGGTCAGGAGGTTGCAAGGGTGGCTGATGGCCACGACAAAGAGGAAACCCTGGTTGGAGAGGACACACCACCAGAACTGCTGCTCTGCTCCTCTAAACTCTTCTGAGCATGTCCTGGTGGGAACAGCACGTTGCCACTCAAAACCGCTGTCAGAGCTCCTTCCAGCTGGAGGTGGGACACAGTTCAACCCCTTCTGGCAAGCAGGAGGCTCATGGGAGGTTGCCCTGTCCCCACGGCTGCTGAGCAGTCTTGCCCCATGGTGGGGAGCTTTCGCTTACAAGGTCACAACTGAACTTTCCCTCATCCCTTATTTTAACTCCCTAACTTGGTGGTTCTGCAGTGAGACTACTGCCACTGTTTGTGCGTCGATTACCATATGTATCAGTGGCACTTTTCCAACAACAAAGTCACATTATGTATTTTCACCCATCAGAAAAAATGATGCTATTAATAAAATTTATGAATAACCTAAGCAAATGAGATAGACCAGTTGCATAGGCAATGAAGCTACAGAAGCCAGTAGAGCCAGGTATTTGAATAGCAGTTAATGCGGTTAAAGGAAGGGGCTCACCATCTTTAAAATCTATGGAGGCATTCAAAATAAGATTATTCTGCAATTCTGTTCACGACAAACCTTGCAGGTTGATGCTACGCGACCCTTCCCATTGATTTATATGGCTCCCTGAGCATGTTAAGCCTGAAGTCCTTGGCTAAAGATTAAATCTTGTTAAAACTTAAACATCCCCATCCCTCAGAGCAGATGCACAAAAGTATTTGCCAGCACAGTTGTCCTGTGGGACACCACCAGCACCCTAACAACTGGATGAACTTTCTCCTTGGCTCGCGAGGTGTGGGTGACGACCAGCAGTGGGTACTGGCTGGAGGCAGGCAGGGCTCAGCTGCCTGGGGCCTGCCGGCGAGCACCCACGATGCGCTGCTCGGCCTCCCGAAGGCACTGCCGGCTGCAAAATACTCAGCACAGGTTCCATCTCCCATCACCGCAAGGGAGTAAGTGGGACACCTCTGGACTCAGAAGGTAAATCCTATTGCGCCCCATTTTCACCATGTTCACCACAGTAGCAAATTAGCCTTTCTCAGCAGTGGAAATGGGAATTTCTGATATTACCGACGTCTTTGCTGGTTGCAGATCAACTCACATAGACATCAGTAAATCACCCCAGGGACACCAGTGACCACCAGCAGCACAGCCCAAAGGAGTGCTTCACCTGGAGGCGCCTGCTGGGAGGTCCAGCATGGCTCCTGCAGAGACGATCCCCCGGGCACAGGGAGAGCAGGCTCGTCTCCTCTCCAGAGCACAGTGCTCCAGTGTGGTGGCAGTGACTCCTAACCTCTGTCCTGTGGTACAGAAACCACCAAGTAAACTCCTTTCTCCCATATTGATAAATTCCTTCGCTCTGCACGTGGCTCTGCTCTGGCAGGATCACGTGTCTGTGTTCTGCATTGAAGTCACTTTTGTTTTGTAAAGAAACTCGAGTGGTTTTGCTGCTCTGAATGAAGGACAGAGGTTGCATCTACCAGTTTTGGTGACATTTTACCCATCCCTAGGAGTACTTGCCACGAACTGGATGTTAATGAGTCAGAGCAGCAGAACAGAGTGTCGAGATTTCAAAACAGGCTTTTCTTTTTGTGTTTGTTTGGGTTTTATTGCCACTGCTAACAGCTCTTCCAGGAAACAAAATTTCTCAATACTTCCTTTTCTGGTAAGTCATATAGTGTGTGTGGTATCCTGCCCACAGGAGATTTGGGAGGCGAAAGGCAAAGAAGGGACAGAGCCTCTGGGTTTATTTTCCAGACTGAAGCCATCCTCCAGTTTGGACTGCGCGTTACACAGCAGTGTCGTTCCCTCGTGGATTGATCAAAGATTATCATGGGCAAATGGGAGAAGCAGGAGGGAGTACCAGAAGACAGTGCAAGCAGAGCTACAGAGGTATTTAAATGAACGCACTGGATATAAAGAAAACAGAATTCTGCAGCGTCTGAAAGCCAAGAGTAAAACTTTGAACTATTCCTTCTGAATTTGCACTTTTACATACACAGCACGGCTGAGTTAGAGCCTGAAGATGGAAACGTGCAGACGCAGAACAACAAGGCTGATTTTCTACATCTTTTGATCCTACAACCTGTTTTCTCCAGGAGCAAGGACTAGCTTCTGGGAAGACAAAGGTAACAAATGAAAGTGCTTTCTGTTAGGATAAGAAATCACCAAATACCAGTGTTACAGTTCAAAATGTGCTGAGTTCCCACTATTTAGAATTGGCAACTGGCTAATCTCTGCGCTGGGGGATTTTAGTGTCACTGTTGTCCTGCCATTTATTTGAAGCCAAAACCATTGTTCCTGGGAACCATGTAGGTTTTCAGTCTCTCTTTCCAAAAACCATTCAGTATAATTATGGGGTAGGATGTACTAAAACTAAAATGTTAATTCATCCCCTGGCTGAAACATACAGTTAGCTGCCTCTAGGATTCTTGTGAACAACAGCAACACACAGATGAGACAGAAGGCGTTTCATCTTGCAAAGCCATCACAGTACAGAACATTCAAAGGGAATAGTGAAACCCTTTAGCCCCAGCAAGTTTAATGACAATGGAAAGCAAGGTACATTTTCTTACCCCATGGTCTCCCATCCCACATTTCTTCCCTGTCTGCAACAGTGCGCCAAATCTCAGAGCACTGCGTCTCCCCACGCCAAAAGAAACCTTTTGTAAACCACAATGAATAGAAGTAGAGACTGGAGCCTCATCTCGCTTTGGACTTGCCTTGTTTCCCCACAGGTCTCCTCCTCACTAGTTCATTGGTTCTGATTGCTTCCTATGAGGACAGGCTGAGACAGCTGGGGTTGTTCAGCCTGGAGAAGAGAAGGCTCCGGGGAGGCGTTCTAGTGGACTTCCAGTATCTGAAGGGGGCCTACAGGAAAGCTGGAGAGGGACTTTTTACAAGGGCATGTAGCAATAGGACAAAGGGTAATGGCTTCAAACTGGAAGACGGCAGATTTAGAATAGATATCAGGAAGAAATTTTTCACTCTGAGGGTGGTGAGGCACTGGAGCAGGTTGCCCAGAGAGGATGTGGATGCCCCATTCCTGGAAGCATTCAAGGCCAGGTTGGATGGGGCTTTGAGCAACCTGGTCTAGTGGAAGGTGTCCCTGCCTATGGCAGGGGGGTTGGAACTCAATGATCTTCAAGGTCCCTTCCAACCCAAACCATTCTATGATGATTCTGTGATACTCAGAAGCAGATCCTGATAATCCTGGCCAGGGTGGCATTAGGTTTTGAATACAGAAGAAAAGAGAGGTCAGAGTGTAGTCTTAATACAAAGAACCAAACCTCCCCCAATCCTGTGCAACTGTATAAAAGCCTTAAGTACTCCCGAATAAGGAGTTGTCTTTTTGTAGACTTATAGCTGATGGTCTTGTTCAAGTATCCATTTTTAATTCATGAAAAGAAACATAGAAGACAGTTGAGAATGCAGCTTGCCAAAACTTCTGCCATGAAACAGCAAAGCTTAAAGGTGTGTTCTAAGATGATTTAGCAAACACAAGT
Organism: Anarhynchus alexandrinus; assembly: GCA_008711295.1. Classification (NCBI taxonomy): domain Eukaryota; kingdom Metazoa; phylum Chordata; class Aves; order Charadriiformes; family Charadriidae; genus Anarhynchus; species Anarhynchus alexandrinus. Next base: position 693,523 of record VUYV01000285.1, on the reverse strand, counting down.
CTAAAAGGCTTGAGTATAGTACAGCTTTGCAAAAACAAGCGCTGTAGGCTGGGTTTATGTTCATCTCCAGCCACTAGTTCAAGTCACAATATTGCTTATTTGCTGGAAGTTTGTGTAGCTAACATTCACAAACATAGGCCATGGCAACTCCAAACAACCCATAGATTTAAATGCTAATGACTACAGCATAAGCTAAACAATAAACCTATCGAGAAAAACAGGCTTGGAACCATGTGAAGAAGCAGATACAGACAGTAAAAATGGAAACATTTCCCCTATGAATATTTAAAAACAATAATTAGAGGCTAATAACTAATAGAAGAAGTCTTACTAGTCCGGAGAAGCTACTCCTTGAATGATAACTCGTTACTTATCACCAGACTCTGGATACCTTGCCCACAACAAACTGCCTAAGTAAGGTAGATGATGTTCATTTTTATCAGTTCTCTTTGTCCAGCCCTAATGGCACCGTTTAAGTTTGACTTTGCACAGAAGCCAACCAAAGAAATGCCCGACCGAGCGTGCTGCTCTGTTGGCATGACTCAGGGCTGTCAACACAATGAAAGGATCTCAACCGCACAACCCAAGTTAAAGTTGCCTCCTGCCAATCCACCACGTGCTAAATTCCAGTAAATGGCTCAATTAACATAACGAATGCAAACTGCACTCTAGTCTGCACTATAGGTAGCTGGAAACACCCCCTCGTACATAAGCAACAATGCCTTGGCCTTTAACAACGTGGCCTTGATTTTATCTATTATTATCAGAGCTCCTATGTGCACAACCCTTGCAAATTTTCCTATTTCATTGTACAGAAAGTATTTCCGGTTAACTATTTTGGTAGTCTCATTTCTATTCCCTATTTCTAGAAAGGCTCATGCATATGTTTAATGCATGAATAGTTCCAGGGAAGTCAACGGGAAAAATTATATCTTTAAAGTTAAGGGTGTGCATACATCTTTATGAAGTCAGACTGGACTTTGCATCTATACCTAAAGCTTTTCTCCAGCTGCGTCTGCCAGAACATACATAACTGAACCAGATTTCTAACAGTAGTCCATTATTCCTCCAGCTGGAAACTCAAAATCCACCATTGACTGTACAATCATCATATATGGTTGTCTTCCTTTTTCCTACTTCTTTCCCAAAATGCTCAGAACATGGGGTGTGAAAAAATCATTGTGGTGGCTCAGAAAGCTCATGCACACACAGAGCCAGTTGGTGAAGACTGGAGAAGGCAGGCAGACCATGCTGACAGTTGCTGTCATCGCACACTGCGATTCGGAGGCCCGTAGTGGTGCCCACAGGCTCACTGCACGGGGGCCAGTGTCCCGTCACTGGACTGTGATGACTTGCACTCACTTCCACCTTGTTCTGGATCAAAATCTATGATCTAAACAAATTCTCTTGCCAGTTCCCTGTACTCTTCGTGCCCTGGTCACTTGGAGCCCTTTCCCATCAAACACATCAGTCACCGTGTTGATGGCTTAACATCACACTAGTCTTTTGGGGATAACCGTTCCACTCAGAAAAAAAAACCAACCCAAAATATAGTAATCTGTGTCACGGAAGAAAAGAAGCTGCATTTTTCCTATCTCAGTTTCACTTTCTTGACTGCAAGGATGGGCCAGTCTAAGACTCCATAGAGTAGGAAAGTCTGCTCAGTAGAAAAGCATAACTGCTGCCTACGTAACATTAAACTATCAAGTAGAAACAGCATTTTTTGCTCAGTGATTGCATTCCCTCCCACTCTCACACAAGCCAAGAGGAGTCTCTTGTGGTTACAGGCGGGGAATGGGAGACAGGCACTGGGCTGCTCTTGGCTCAGCTCGTTTTTTTGTTTGTATTGGACACATGGTGACACTCCCCATATCAGATCCAACGTCCTAAAAGCAATTTGTTTTTGTTTTAAAACAGACGAGGCAGTGCTTCCTTACCAGGACGCACACTGGGGAAGGCTGTCCTGCTGACAAAGCAGCCGTCTGTCCTTGTGCTTCAGCGTAGGTGCCATAGGTCCCATGCCTCCCACCCAAATCTCAGGCGTGTCAGGAGAGTATAAACACAAACTCTCCCACCTTTTGCTATCGAGCCAGCGATATTGCCGTTTGGCAGCTACACCGCCCCGTTCCCAGCCTTATTGGGCTCTATCAGAGCCACGTGGAGCCAGAGATCTGCTCACACAGCCCAACTTGCAAGACCGGTGCCTCAATTTGTCACGCTCGTATAATAAATCAATTTATTTCTTTTAACTAGGGGTTAGTCAGCAAACTCTTACTCATGCATTTCTCATACAGTAACTCACACTTCCAGGCAGCGTTCGTGTGAATGCGGTTGCTGACTGTGGCCTTACCTTTACTTTAGGAGAAGCAGCGAGATGAGGTTGGTTTTCCTGAGATACCAATTCTCTTGTGATGCCTCACGACCAATGAAGACCTAATTTTTCTACCTGTGGTGAACAGTTGTTGGACACACGGTCTACACCGTGTCCCATACACCATGGTGCAGGAAGGGGATGTTGTCCTCCAAGCAATTGGCCTGACCTGGATGCAAGTGGCCGAGCAACAGAGCTGCATTTCAACTTGCAGCCCCTCTGCCACCCCTCGGTAAGCGTCCCGGGGCGTATGCGGAGGCTCTTTGTGCCAGAGCAGTCCAGGATGCTTTCCCACTGAGCCGTGGGAGATCTTGTCTGTCCTTCTGGGCAAACAGGTTCTTGCAGTAAGCAGCGGAGGTCTATCAGCAATGGCATCTCTCCGTCTGCCCCAGTGGGGCTGCATGAGAGGGCTGTCCCTGGTTATCAGCACCAGCAAAGGCACCGCGGCGGCTCCCTGCAGCCCTCTTGGCCCCACTCGAGCCACCGCGCTCAGTCGAGAGAGTCTGTGTGTGGTCCAAATCGGGGTTCGGAGTGAGAGGACAGCGGCGGAGGTCCTCTCGGCACTGCTCCTCCCAAGCTCTGGCTGATTGACTGCGAAATCTCTGGGCCCGTGTGCTCAGCCTGCCTCGTACAGCTGTGGGAGGACTTTCAGCTGTGGAATAATTTAATAATTTCTCAGAGGAAGTGTCTACCCATGAATTAATGTCTCTAAGAACTAATTATTGGGTAAACTGTATAAACAGTCCCTGGAGTGCCTCTTCAGTACTCAGCTTTTGGGCTCAAAACAGACCAAGCAGGCAAGAAGATTTTCAAAGGACGGTCTGTCTGGGCAAGGGATGATGTAGGTGGCTCAGTGGTTTTCTCTCTCACAGCCTAAAAAGACAGAAAGGTCCATAGTGGTCATTTGGGGTGAAAAATTATAGCTTATTAATTAAAAAAGAAAAGAAAAAGCCATTTCTAGGCCAGATCATAGATTCTAGGCTGCCATCCAATGTCAGGAAATGTTCCCCTCCCAGCGGGGGATGCAGGCTAAAAGGTTATTTAATACTTTCTGGTTGATTTTGTATTTGGAATAACTGCCTTAAATGATTGGTTTTGGCCTGAGAAACTGTTTGCTTACCTGGCACCTGAACTTCAGTGATAAACTTTAATGTCCTCAAGTGAGTATTCCCACAGCACACAAAGGACACTTCATGCAGTCCCGCTAGCTATAAATCCGACCCTTTTAAAAAAAAAAATAATCAAAATCAGATGTTGCTCATTATCTTTTCCAACTCCTATCTATCCATCAACATCCACAAGTTTTAAAAGCCCTGCTTAAGCATGTCTCCACTCCATTGATGGAATATCCTTTAATATTTTATAGCTCTGACTTGCACTTCTAAAAGTACTAATTAATCTCACCAGATAAAAACTGGCACAAAATGGCACAAGTGAGAATAGCTCCATCCTTCCTCACAGCAATCCTGCGCCAGTTCATCTTGGAGCATGTAATGATTTACTGTAATAGTTTTAGGCCCATAGTGGGGCCAATAACTGGCATCTGGAAGCTGTGAGGCTCTTTCCCAATGGATGCCATTCACATATAGTTATTTAATTAATTAACAGCTCCACTAGCATATGCCAGTAAAGGGTCCATTAAAGTTTTTTTTTTTTTAAATATCTTCCAAAGTAAGAACATATGCTGCACACTGCTTTTCCCTTGGAGAGTGCTTAATGTTGCAACCTGTTTATCTTATGACTGATTTTCAAATTCCACCTTAACCAGCTGCTTTTTGCTCGACTTCAGGATTCAGCAGAGAGCGAACTGCCGAGCGCTCAGCAGGAGCAGCGGAATAACATTCTACCTGCATGTGCTCATTCCTGCACGAGGTGCCAAACCCCTGCAACGGCTGCCTGGCTGCCTCCGCGCTGTTCCCAGACGTTACACGGGATGCACCTTCACTTGCCCATTTCTCTGCTGCTGAAAAAAAAATAATTAAAAAAAAAAATCAAGGTGTGGAATTCGTTTGGAAGAAGCAAAATATCAGTGGGAAAACAAACCCCACCAGACACTGGAGGGAGTTGGTCAAGTTTGTAAAAAGCATTTGAGAGCTCAGTCCCATGTGAAATGTGGAAAAGCCATCAGGGGCCACAGAGCCAGCAAAGAGGGGTTTGGTCTGGTTACAGTGCCAAAGGATTTTGCTTCCCAAATGATGAGGATTCCTACTCCTGAGGTGCAATTAAACGCAGACCAGGTCCTAATGGGTGCTGCTTTGCAGTAGGGTGAAGGGCTCGGCTGTAAGCCTCCCTCCTTCTGCAAGGAGGTGAAGTAGGAGATAAGAGTGGCTTCCCTTGCCACTGTCTGGGCACACAGACGTGCAGCTCCGGCGCAGTGCCACAGAGCAGGCGTTATCTAAGGAGCTGCCCCATGAGGACACAGTAGACATGACACTGGAGAACCTCTGACAAGATGGTAACATCACTTAACAATAACTGTCTAAAGTAAGCACTGCTAACATGACACAGCACAGCGTTAGCTCCCTCAGACTGCGTCGTGATATATAGGACATGTCAAAAGTTACATAATCCTTGATGCAGAATCCTCTTCTCTTCTCTGGCTGTAATGTGTTGTGTCGTTCCTCCTCCTGCTCTCCCTCCCACCGGCCCACAGCACAGCCTCCTGCCTGCAAGGCTTTCACTGTGGCACGCAGCAAAGCTTTGAAAAGACAGCAGTGCCCTTGAGCAGCCATCACCTAGAGCCCTTCAGCTGGTGCCTCAACCCTGTGATCCACCATGGATCATCCAGGGGCTGTCAGAAACCCAGGGAAAGGCCAGCAAGAGCTCAGTTTGATACCCTTGTGAAAGATTTGTCAGTTTTGCTTTGCCTAGATGTCAGGTTTGGATGAGTGAAGAGGCATCTTTTTAACTTTGACATTTCATGTTCCTGCCTAGGTTAGAGCCTCAGGCCTGACAAGTATGAAAATTTCGGCCCCCAGCTCGCTTCCAAGTCCATCTGGACCTCTGAAATTGCTCTTCAGCCTAAACCGCTAAAGCGAGTGATCTGTCAGGGCTTCTGGGTCATGGCAAGACCTCAGTGGCAGTCTTCCTCCTTACAAAAGGTAATGGGAGAGGCTTACTGCCTCTCAGGCAAAGCAGGGACTGTAGAGGAGGTGGTCCCCACTTTCAGGCAGTTGCCTAATGCTAAGAGCACTGGAAGTGGTGCATGGACTGAGTTCCTTCTCCTGTAGGAGGACGTTCAAACACGCATCTCCCACCTCCCCTGGCAATACCTCACCACCTATAATGCGCTCTCCTGGGCAGGAGGAAGGAGGGAGACTGTGCATTCATTATTGCTTGTGTCTGTATGACCTGTAATTTGCACAAACCCTATCAGAAGTCCCTCGAGCAGAGACCAGAGCTCAGGCTTTCTCCTCCCACGAAAGTGCCATAACCAATAGGCCATGCAAGGTCATCTCAGCTAACTCCACATATCAAGTAGCTAGATACCTAGATGTCTCATCCAGGCAGCAGAGAAACAGGCATTTCCTGTCCTGAAAGGAGACGAGTATCTCTCTTGAGTTCCTTTTCCTCTCCACTGACTGTATGTGGAGCCTGGGGTGACTAACAGAGTCTTTGAAGTCCAGTTGTTCAATATCTAAATCAGGGCAAGTGAGTTCCCCCTCTCCTCCCTCCACCCCTTTCCTGTCTTCTCTTTCTTTCCCAGTAAACTTTTCATGTTGCCACAGCTCTAACAGGAAGACCTGGGGGCACACGATTATCCTAATCCCCTGCAGAACAAGCAAGAGTTAGGGGCTCGAAGGCTCACCATGGAGCTGTGGGCTCAAACCATCTCCAGAAGTTCTCCTGTCACCCAGCGAATGTGCAGAGGAGGTTAATGAGATATGGTTTCCTTTCCCAGCTTATTTTAATAGACAAGACTGACCACTTCTTGGTTCTTCGCAACAGATGCTGTAGACACCTATCTTCTGCAAAGAACTGTAAAAAAATTATTAATTAATATGGTAATTAATACCCCGTGGGTGCTCTGTGCTTTTGTGGAAAGCAAAGCAGCTATAAACCCAGTTTAACTGGCTATTTTGTTTTGCTGATTTGTACTGCTCTAGTACTCCAATGAATATACTCTTTAAATGGGACTTAGGCTTAATATTACTCATCTTCAAAATATTAGAAGTATCCCACAGTAGTCATGACTTCAGGTTTCTTGATTAGTGTTCATTTGCAGATAAATTATCTCAAAGTGGAATGAATGTTAAGCACATATACCCAAAATTTAAAGTAAAACACCTTTAACAGATTTTGAAACTAAATTAAAACCAAGCAGCAGAAAATCCAGAACACTCATACCTAAAGTTACACTTAAAATCCAAACAGGTTAAGAATAGAAATTGCATTCTGTAACAAATTAGATTTGTTAGGTAGATTTTATTTCATGAGAAAAATCCCTGTTCTGTCATAAGCCTCATGAAAAAATTTTGACCAGCTACAGCCAGAGTTTTTATCCTCTGTGAGGTCATAGGCAAGTCCAAAGACCCACTGTGTGCAGACTTCCAACCTCCACATCCAGCCTCTAGACCAACCTTCGTTTTCTTTTCTAAGTTTGCAAATATATTAGACCGAACTTCTGAAAATATTAAGAGGTTTTTTGATTCTCTGCTGTGGAAGAAAACCCAATTCGCAGCCTGAGAACTTCCTGGGATGGAAACACGATGGTGCGATTTTCTGTTTCCAGTAGTGTCACTGGAGGATTAGCAAGTACCGTTAAAACCATACGACACAACTTTCACTGGACATATGCCGTATAACGTAAAAACACTCAAAAGATTAACAGCCATCAGTGGATATATCTCTAGCTGTGCACAGACAGCAAATCTACAAAGAAGGTATTAGAGATATAGGATACGAACCTGAAAGGAAAAAAATACAGTGGAGCCAGAAATGAAATCACAAGAGAAAGGTTATTCCTACATTTGTAAAATTTTATACAAATCCTTGTGTTACATGATGGCTTATTTATATTGCAGCAATATGTAGAGATCCTGCAATAAGAGATCAGTCACAAGATGCTGGAAGTTTTGTACACGCTGATCATGAAAAAAAGAGTATATGCCATGAAGCTTGCAGCCCAAGAGCTATTTCTTGCAAGCGCATCTGCGTGGTTGTACTGTCGACATGTGGAAATCCAGCCCCAGGAGTTAGCCCAAAATAGTTATTTAAACAAGAAACATCTTTACTCTTTTGATGCTCATTATTAAAACAAAACACCTTTATTACGGATTTTAATGAGACCCATGCACTCCCTAGCTAGCTTTACTTCATCACCCTCTTATCTGGAAAGTTTTTCCTAATGTGAAACCTAAATTTTATTAGCTGCAAATGAAGCTGGTTCCTTCTTCCCTGTCACCCAGTGGCCACGGGGAAAGATATATCACTATCCTCCTTACAATAAACTTGAACATATTGCAAGATTTTTATCATGTCTCTTTTTTAGACTCTGGTGTTCCCAGACTAAACAAACAATCCTTTCAACATTTCCTCCTAGGTTGTTCCTTCTATGCCTCTGATATTTCTAGTGTCTCTCTCCTGGACTCTCTCCAGTTTGTCGACATTTTTCTTACAGTGCAGTGCCCAAAACTGGACACTGTATTCCAGCTGAGGCCTTACCGGTGCCAAGTGGAGTAGAATAATTATCTCCTATGTCTTAGGTTGCAGTCACACATCCTGTTGTGCCTGCAGCTGAGCTGGGTGAAAAGTTTATTTCTTTTCACCCACTCCAGCTGCTTATCACCACCCCTCAGCTGCAGGCTCTCCCCCTCCCAGGTCAACCAGCGTAACTGCCGTATAATCGCTCCCTAACACAATCTGGGCAAATGATCCAGGTTAGAGTCCATAATTAAAATAACAGGTCTTTTCCAATCACCGCTTTAACAGACTCAGGTAAGTCTGAGGTATAAGGAGATATAAAGAAGCCAAAACCTCAGCTGAGAGGAGATGATGAGCAACAGGGTGACAGACAGCGGTTTTTGCAGCTGGAGTAACTGCAGCCAGAAAAGGACGTCCGGTATCATCCTTATATTCAGCCTTCAGTCCACTCTGCGCCCCCAGTCCCTCCCGATGCTGCTGCCCAGCTGGGAGGTCCCCTTCCTGCATTTCTCCCCCTAAAGCGCCATAGTTCACACTTAATCATCAAGCTGATTTTATAACATTTTTCCCCACTATCAATAACATTCTAAATTCAGATTTTGTTGTCCCAAATAAGACCACCCCAAACAGTGGCATTTTGTAAGCACATTCACTGTTCTCACACACAAGGTGGTCATGAAAAGGACGTAGAGAACAGTGAGGTCTGGCTGAAATGCCCTCCTAGTGTGACAGCAATACCTTCATAGCCACCACCTACAGGTTCTCATCTGTTTCTGCAGCCACCTCAGAGTCACTGTTTTGTGTCTGCCCACAGCACTGCACAGAACAGGGTCATAAGGCTTACCAGTGTCACAGTGCAAATTTCTATTGCTCTCCTCCACTTGCGCTGCCTGTAGAGAACACCTTAACAGGACGCCACGCGAGCTTCTCAGGCTGGCAGGAGAAATACAACTGAACAACTTGGAAATACTGTACTGATTAGACCGGAGATGGGCATTTATCTTCTTTATCTGCAAATATATAGAATCATAGAATGGTTTAGGTTGGAAGGGAACTTAAAGATCATTGAGTTCCAAACCCCCCTGCCATGGGCAGGGACACCTCCCACTAGACCAGGTTGCTCAAAGTCCCATCCAGCCTGGCCTTGAACACCTCCAGGGATGGGGCATCCACAACTTCTCTGGGCAACCTGTTCCGGTGCCTCATGATGGAGACCTGAGTTGGCTGCTGATCAGTCTTGCAAATCCTCTGCAGAACAGAGAATTTCATGCTCTGAGGAATGAAGACTTGGGAAAACAATAATGCTACGATACTTTTGGCACAAACTGAGGACTAAGGGCATTTCTATACCAACCAGGACCACCAGACACAGTGAGACCGTTCAACAAAGTGACCCTGAGAGACTTCCTCCCACAGCCGACATTTCTTTCTGCTGTTTAGACGGAATTATATTCGTTTTGGTTTATTGCCTTCAGCTCCAGTTATACCTGCATCCCACCCTTTGCTTATCCATGCACCCTTTCCCTGTCCATCCTTATTCCCTGTTCTTCCCCTTCTTGTCTACTTTCCATCTACTGCCATTGAAACCTTCCCCCCACAGCTTCCTTCTTGTTTTCTCAGGCTCCCCTCTGCCACCTCGCCATTCTCCTCTTGGCACCACCACGGCCCCTATTAACCGCACACACGCACTGCTCTGCCCGGGCACAGCTGGGATGACGCTGTTCATGCCGCAAACCCTGTCTATTTTCTCAGGCTCTTTGCAAGTGGAGGGTTAGGTAGTGAGAGCTGATGGCAGGATGAAGTAATAGGAGTAGAGATGAGGTGAAGTTCTTGTTCTGTCTTGAACACAGACTGCCAATCATGCCATAATAGATGGTGGTTCCAGGCGGGGAACAGCTTTTCAGCCCACCAAAATTAGACCATTAAATGGAATTTCCTCTATGGGCTAATCAGGATTTGAACCCATTTCTCTGGAGATAAAAGGCGCAGCTCAATCTCCTGATTTGCGAGGTCATCTGGAATACAAATCAACTTTCATGTATTCATTTGAAATGTTTTTATGTAAGGGATTTTTTTTTTTTTTTTAAATCTGCTTGTTAGTGCCTTGTGCCGAAACCGGAGCTGTGAAGTGACTTTTTCTCACTAGAGGCTAAATAAAGTACTGTACTGTTTTTATAAATGTCCTAAGCCTTGCCAGAAGGCTGGCAATGAAAGAGGCTGGCAGGAGACAGGCACCGTCTCTGTTCTGTATCACGGAAGTAAGCCCAAGGACGCCGGCCAGTGCCTCCCATCCGCGGGAATGCGACCAATTAACGCGCAGATGATGTCATTGGATGGCAAAAGCACTTCCCTCGCAGCTCTCCCCGCTCTGCCAGCTCCAACCTTCAGTGTATTTTCCTCAGTCTGGTCCATGTACTGTAATAACTAAGTCAACTGGAAAAAATATTGAAGAAAAGACTGAGGAAAAACAGAGCGTAGGGGCAGCTGGAGCCAGCAAAGAAGGCACACTGAGAGCTATAAAGAAGCTTTGTGCAGCAGCTCCTCTCAACTTCAGGATATTTAGTTCCACAGGAGTTGGAGAAGATGGGTAATAAGCTGGCCTTTATTTTAAGGGATATCCCTTGTAGTCTCAGCTGCATAAAGATCAGTCTTCGGGTATGTGGAAACAGTGCTAACAGTATCTCTCTGTCAGTACCTCCTGCTGCTCGCTCCATTGCATGGCCGTGGTCCAGCTAGAGAGCAAAAAAGCCTTCCATCCCCAAACGGTCATCAGTCTGAAGGAAAAGAGGTGATGAAAAGAGGCTGCGAGTGATGAAGTGAAGTCATAATTTACAGGAAGATACATGACCACCGCACTCAGGTGCCTGCTCAGGAACAGGGCCCAGTCCTGCTAACCCCGAATGTGAGGAGCATATGCCCGTGCCTCCCCTGCCCCAAAGCACACACCACATCCCGCCCCGCTGCAGGCGAGGAGAGCACATCTCGGCTCCACACGCATGAACTGCCCCGTGCGCAGGGTCCGGGAGCACCAGCCGGGCACAGGATGGGGCTGCTCCGAGAAGATGAAGCCAGGAAGGCAAGGGTCGGCGAGGGATGCGGCCAGGCTCAGGGGTAGCCGCAGCATCGCTCAGGCAAGGACCCAGGGCGAGGGCTGGAGCACAGGCAGGTCCCGAGTGAAGGGGTTAACCCCCAATGGGGCTTCTCCCAGCTCCTTTCACACAGCCCCTTTTCCAGCAGCCTGCTCCCAGGTTGCATCCCAGCCAGCCTGGAGCACCACCAGCCAAACCCTCGGAGCGGGGACAAGGTCTTGCAGAGGCTGTCGGTGCACCCAGGGTCTGGACATACCTATGTAACTACTTACAGAATTGGGCTACAGAGGTGGCTGCTCCACACAAACCAGGAGTTGAGATGCTCAAACGGGAACATGTGATTCAGGAGTACACACAGATTTGCAAATTGGTTTTGTATTATTGTGGCTCCATACATGCAATACTGCTTATGCATATATATAAATTCAAATTGGCTTTGTGTTATTGTGAATCAATACGTGTATTGCTGATTACGCACACAGACAAATTTCAACTGGTTTTGTATTACTGTGGAGCAATATATGTATTGCTGATTACACCTATCCAAGTTTTTACATTTCATAGCTGATGGGGGAGAGCCAAGCTTTGAGGACGGACGGGAATCACAGAATGGTCAGGGTTGGAAGGGACCTCTGGAGATCATCTAGTCCAACCCCCCTGCCAGAGCAGGGTCACCTACAGCAGGTAGGTGACCTGACCCTACGGCGTCCAGGTGGGTTTGGAATGTCTCCAGTGTGGGAGACTCCATCACCTCTCTGGGCAGCCTGTGCCAGTGCTCTGCCACCCTCAAAGTAAAGAAGTTCCTCCTCATGCTAAGATGGAACTTCCTATGTTTAAGTTTGTGCCCCTTACCTCTTGTCCTGTCACTGGGCACCACTGAAAAAAGACTGTTCCCATCCCCCTGGCACCCTCCCTTTAAGTATTTATATGCGTTGATAAGATCCCCCCTCAGTCTTCTTTTCTCTAGACTAAAAAGACCCAAGTCCCTCAGCCTTTCCTTGTAAGAAAGATGCTCCAATCCCCTAATCATAGAATCATAGAATGGTTTAGGTTGGAAGGGACCTTGAAGATCATCGAGTTCCAACCCCCCTGCCATAGTAGCCCTTTACTGGACCCTCTCCAGCAGTTCCCTGTCCTTCTTGAACCGGGGAGCCCAGAACTGGACACAGTACTCCAGATGTGGCCTCACCAGGGCAGAGCAGAGGGGGAGGATGACCTCCCTTGACCTGCTGGCCACACTCTTCTTGATGCACCCCTTTGGGGGAAGAAGAAGCAGTCTTACAGGCATTGAGCAGAATGTCCCAGGGACCAATGTGTTAAACTGATCAAAAAGCAAGTTTAAAATTTTACTTGGAAAGAAATTCAAAATAAAATTGTCTTGAATGTATCACGAGGGAAGGCCGCTCGAAGTGTTCTGTTGTGCTAGGCAAGCCAGCAAATGTTCACACTTCTTTTTAACCACAGTCACCTGCACACAGCTAGCGAACATTTTTCTACCCTCATCATTTTGCTCCCAAGCCTATGCTTTTCTGTTCTGTACCTCCGTTACAAAACTGGCTTCAAATCATGTCTCAAGTCTGATGTGACAGCGACGAAGAGCAAAAAGATGCCAGATTGCTGGTGGGGGCTCTGGCTGACTGGGACATCGCTGGTAGCTGGAATATGTTAAGACTAAGGGAGAGCAAAGGAGCCCAAGTTTTTCAGATGCAATTGGAAGGTTCCAGGGGACTTATCTCTGCCTTGTGAAACACTTTGCAGATCTTCCAACTGGTAAAATGTAAAGTGACACTAAGTGAAATAAGCTACTTTATAATTCTGCTATAAGTATCTTCAAGAACCATGTGACCGAATTATAAATTGTTTAATAAAATAAAAGTTCTTCTTCTAGAAGGGTTTTCTTTTTAATGGCTACTTCAGATGTTCAGTTAAATGTATTGTGACCAATGTAATTATGATTTGCCTGTATCTCAAAATTGTCTAATCAAGCACTAGTGGGCTATTTCATATGCACAAATACAGTGACACTGAACTCTTTTTCTTGTGGATTTAATCTTCCATTTCCACTCACCAGAAATACAAAAAATGTGGAGACAATGGCAAGACATAAGAGTATACTCTTCCATTTCCACTCACCAGAAATACAAAAAATGTGGAGACAATGGCTAAAGTATAATAGGTAAAACTAGCCTGGAATAAACACAGGCTCAAAAATCAAAAGACAGGTTGGGCATAACTTTATTGCAGGAAGGCAGGAGAGCAAAACAAGTGGAGAAAAAAAAAAGAAAACAAGCAGAACTAACTGCTTTTAGAATGGGAGTTTGCTCATATAATGAAAGGGATTACATCATGTTTGTCTGCAGTAGCGAAGGGCTGAACTTGGTGACCTCAGATATCCTTTCCAGCTTCTTGGGCACACAGATATCATTTCACTGAGCACAAAAGAAACACCTGACCCCGCTTCCTTCTGCCACTGAACCCAACAATGCAGTCTGTCTATGGGCAGGAGAGGCAATTTATGTATTAACTGCTTTTTAAGAAAGGTACTCAGGTGTTATCCATGCTCCTTAACCTCTGGATTTAGGCAGAATTTAGGTTCCAGAGGTGCCAAAGGGAGCACTGTCTAAACCACCATCGTTGCCTAATCCCTGAGGAGCCCTTCTGCTCAGCTTGAAAGCCTGGTCGGGCTTCCACCTAGGCTCTTCTGCAACCTAGATAATGGCCAAATCCTACAAATCACTTGGAAGATCACTGGAAAGGCATACTCAGAACTTGACAAATGCTAACAGAAACAGAGCGATGAAGGGGAAATCTCTCCCCATCTTTTTCATAGCAATTTGGACACACGCTCAGGAAGCAAGGAAAGTGCACTGTGGGCTCTGCTCAGCCTAGTGCCACTGGTTGTTTCTTAAAAAAGAGCGAGCCCGGTTTGGTTTGGCACCCAACAGAAGAGGTTCCTCCAGGGCCGAGAGCCCAAAGGACAGCAGTTCCCGTGGGCAGCCCCAAGACAAGGGCTGGAGCTCCGGGGAGGGGAGGGAACGCAAATGCACCATTTAGCACTGGCCACATCCTACCAACTCTTCCCTCACCTGGGAAAGCAGACTGGCTTTTTGACTCACTCTCTGCATACGAAGCCTAAATGTCTAATTTAGGTGACCTGGCGTGTCCTGCTGCAGTCAGTCCCATAATTTCCACTTTTGCAATGACTAATGGGGACCTAAATTAGGTGGTCTTTTTTCCTGAGCTCAGTTCCTTAACCCAACTTCCCTGGTATAAGGTGACTGTTGCAATTAGCAGCACCGTGACTAATTGCGTAATAATAGTTTCAGGTTGTGCTGCAGAGATTTTACAGGTCTTTCAAAATGCCACTAAGCTTTACAGTGCATTTCCCCGCAGACTGAAGGAAGAGCATCCACCAGCCCTATGTACCAGGTATGTCTGTCAGCAAATTCACCATAAATATTGTTTCCCCCTTTGTGGACGCCGTCTCCATCTCTCCCTCAGGATGCAATAATCACACTGTGCTGCCCATTCCTCGGAGTAGCTGGTATTCAGCAGAATACAATATCCCTTCTTTGGTCTTTTCTATTGCTACTTTTGTATTGCCATTTTGGGAAGAAATGGGTGTATGGGCCGCCTGCAGAAACTCAGCAAGAGCTGTTGTTCCTGCTGTGTTCCTGCGGGCAATGTGGAACGAGCAGGCTCCAGAGCCTCCTTTTCTCTTGCAGAGGCAAGATCCAGCCCAACAGCTCCCGCCGCGCGCGTGGCTGCACCCCAGCATCCCCCCAACTTCAAGCACGCCGGCTGCTAACGCCAGGTGGATTCAGAGGTGCTCACTTAGGTTTTCTCCTGTTTCTTTTTCCACCCTGGTTTTTAACTCCGTCAGCACAGACAGGTGCAGACAGATGTGAGCTCACCCTGCCTGTACTCCGAGCCAACCGGACTTGTGCCAGCCTCCGTCTAGGAGCCGCAGAGCTATATTAGCGTGGCTCGGTGCCCAAGCTGATGTGCCTGCCGAGGAGGCTCGGGCAGAAGAAGCTCGTGTCTGCCTGCACAGAGCCTAACAGGCCTGCCCTGCAAAGCTGAGGGCCAGCTACCTCTCTTGAATAAGAGATATTTTTTTCTTAAATATGGATACAGGCATGAAAGCAAAGGGCTCTGATTATTCCAGGAAATGCTCTACTATCTTTCTTTGACACTGCCATGGACCAATCCAGCAGAGATGCTGGGAAGAGACAGTAAAAGCCAAGGCGCTGGGGACCTGGCCGCCTCCTTACCTCTGCTCTGGCCCTCCCAGCCCAGATTGCCTACGTTTACCTCCCCTTCCTTAAGGGAAATGGAGCATAACGTGCACTTTCCTAATGTAATTTTGGCCAGCAGCTATTGCTTGAAAGCTTTGTGGTGGTCTGACATTAAAAAATTATAAATCTGTTAAAAAAGGTAACACTTTTCTAGAACACAGTCACACATTATATCCTATTTTGATAGAAAGAGAACTGTACCAGCATCCTTCAGCACATATGTAGGGATGTCAAAGAAAAAGAATCCTTTTCAAAAGAAATTCCTGGCTGCTAATAAAAGGTTTACTATCTGATCCTTTGTATATCAATATGGTGACTCAAGGCTGTTTCTGTTGCAACATATAAATGCATTCAGTGTTTCTTTGTGCAATAGCTACTTGGCTTACCCTGCTAAGACATAACTTCCAATGTTTGTGACCAGGTGGAAAAGGTCCAGCAAAAAAGCCCGGTGCCGATGTGCCCAGTTTTCTCAGAAAGACAAGGGGAATTAGGAAGGGAGCTAGTTCTTAATTTGGGCTACCTTCAGATAACAAGTTTCTGACTGAATTTGTATTTGGTAATCAAAGGTCAGCAGCCAAATCTACTTCCCTATTCTAAAACTCCCATGAGCTTCACACCCAAATCCTATCTTTTTTTTGTTGTTGTTGTTCCCTTTCTCTCTAACTATTATAATCCAGTAACAGCATTTGGTGGAATGGGAATGACAGACAATTCTCATAAATTAAATAGACTTAATGAAGAAGAACTTAGGACTATTTTGAAAAGCAGTATGTTATCCTGAGATCTGGCCGTGTCTAGTAGATATGCAAAGTTTCAGTGAGGTTTTGTTAATCGGAGGAGCCTTTCTATTGTAATCTGTCTCCATACAAGCCTGTAGAGAAGTTAATACACCTAAAAAGAAATAGCTGAAATCTTCAAGTCCGTTAAAAAAATCAAGAGTAGAAATTGCAGTTGCTGGATGTCTTCTTTCTGCATCTGAATGGGTCAGCACCGAAGACAGAGCACCTAGAACAAAAATGGTCACTATATCGTTGTGATTCCAGAGGTTGCAGCTATCATCCTGTTGTGTATCCTTGGGAAAGTCCATACTGAAAAGACTGCGCTGTGTTGAGATGCTTGAAAAATTATTTGGGTTGTGGCATGCAACAAACATCTATTCATTAAAGTCTTGCAATTGTGACCCAGCCCTTCATCTTGCACAAGATCTATAAAAAAGGCTGAGTGACTATAAATGTGTCCCTTGAAGCAAATTATGGAAGACATTATAGGAAGACTGGTTTCTAGCCAGCTTTTCCAGCTTAATGAATTCCTTTCAAGGATGTGTGAAAGCTCTATTGAGACCAATGGTGAGTATCCTTGGACTCCTCTAGGAAGATTTTATAAAGGGTCCCGACTATTGTATTCTTATTTTTCTTCTATTTTCAGAGAGAAGTTAGAAAATAATTTGAAATGGTAATGCTACAGTTCAAACACTTTTCACTGTGAGAACAGTGATCCATGAAGAGTCAGCAAAAGGCTCTTAGACAGATTCAGTTTTATCATGATAACAATCAGCATGCAAATTATTACAATTTGTGTGCTGCCCATTCTGGAAGAGAGAAAAGAATATTTTCCTGCATCTTCCATGTTAAAACCCCATTTCATTTCATTAATGCACAGATCTGGACTTTCAGTGTGTTCCTACAGACATCAGCTACACATAGATACTGAATGAGAATACTGAGAGTCAAGAAAGACACTGCTCAGATCAAACACCTGTAGGTACCTTATATTTATGATACTGCTCACAGCAAAAGGACTTTCACCTACACATTTACCATTTTATCAACGGACTTCATATATTTTCTGTTTCTCCCTTAACAGAGAGAGAAAGATAATGATCTGTAGCGTTTCTCTAGAGAGAGAAACACTGCTCTGGAGAATGGTTTGCTCTTTCAGAAACCATTGCTTCAATCACTTCTGCCCAAGATGCAGGATGAGTGGGGGAAGTGAGGGACAGAAATTATGAACTATATGGAGAGAACTTACAAAGTGCAATGAATGGGAAAAAGAGGGATGTTTCATCTGGGAAGGAAAAGGCACAGGGTGGTGGGGAAAAAGATGGTAAAGAAAGAGAACAGTATAAAATATGCAGACAGAAAGGATGGGAGATGAATGAGTGGAATCAAAAAAAAAGAAAAGGGAATGAAGTTTTAGCTGAAAAGTTCATCACGGGTTCTTTATTTGTGTGTCTTCCCATCCAGTTGTACTAGAATATCCTGATATTCGGCTTTTCGCTTAGGTACTAGAGCAAGTCACAAGGCACACAGAGTTAACGAAGTACTACATACAGCACCACACGCCAGACCAACCACATACACTCTGCTGGTCCTTGTCTGATTAATTCCTGCAACTGCTGTTGGTACACTTCTTTGTAAAGTGCTACATAGATCATAATTCTTGCTATTATCCAAAGAGATAAACGTACAAAATAAGTGTCATCACATGTAGCAGAAATTACCCACACATACTAAAATACATGCCGTTACATGTAACAAATAACCTCACAGCTCTACGGGCTGCCTTTCAATGGAGTTGCCAACCAGAGGTGCTTTTATCTTTACCAGTAAGGCCTAATTTGTCATGTGTTTGTATAGAAAAGACACGCATATCAGGAGTGTCTTGCTACAGTCTACATTCATGGGCAACATGCAAGAACCAGTCTTTCAACCAGTTTGGAAAGCCAAGACATAGATTCTAAGCATTTCCCTATTTTATTGTTTTTCAGACTACAGACAGAGGAAAATTAATTCCCCATGTAATTCCATTGAAATCTAGTACATTAACTGAGGGACTGCATTTATTTAAGCCTGTACCAATATTTATGAGATGAATTTAGGCCCAGAATGTGTTGGCTGATGGCCCTTTATTGGGAGACGAACTGGATTTCTTTACTGGGAAGACTCCCCAGCCATTGGGAGTGACAGTAGGGAGTGGGGAGGAGGAAAGAGAAGAAAAGGGCAGAACAGAGTGTCGAGACCACAATAATTAATGCTTACTGAGGCAGAAAAGGAGACAGACCCACAGAACGGCAATTCTAGCATTTTAATTCATATGTTGTGGAGTTTCAAAGTCAAATCAATGCCTTGAATGCAACTTTATCTACACAGAGCTGTGCCACAAGGAGTTCATACACTTTCCATTATTTAAAAAACAACCACAACTAGCATTAAATTGTGGAAGCAGGAACAATACAGGTGGGACAATCTTTTAAACCTTACTCATTTTAGATTTTAGAAATACACCCGACTTTGGTATCACAGCAGCAGAGGCCTGCATAGCTGAGAATAAGAGACAGATCATTTCAATACAGAGATGATGATTTGGGTATATTTGAGAGTAATTAGAGATAGTAGAGCTAGAAAGAAGCTGGAAAGGAGTACAAAGAAAGAGAGGGAACATGAAGAGAAAGTGTAGAACCTCTTCACAGAAACTACTGTAAGAAAGATTTAGACCCTTCCAATGTTTTGCATATCCTGGAGACGAATTTTCAATCTAATTTTCCAAGTTATTTAGACGTTCTTAAGGCTGAAGAATATACCTCTTGCATGATACAGATTTTCCACAGTGCTTTAATATAGAGATAAAAAATACAAGTCCATAGCCTTAAATAAAGTGGGTCATGATGCACAAAAATGTAAGTGCCCTTAGAAACACTCAGCAAAGTGATCAAGATTCAATAATAGTTTCTTCAGCTTCCTACAGAGGAAGGAGCTTAGAAGCAATGTGGCAGTCTCATGGAAATTACAACATGGAAGTTACCGCTGAATTCAAGGTTGAAATTAATAACAGAGTCAGTATAGGATCAATTGAGCTTCTTTAGTTCAGTTTCAAATACTACTTATTTTAAAATATTGTCAGATTCTAGTTTGTCACATGTTTATATTTGTGAAACGTAACATCGCTATGTATTCTGTTTACTCATGTAGAAGCCGGGTCTCAGAGAATTCCACCTCTTCTTTGCAATTGGACTTTGCCACAATTATCTGTGATTCTGTCACCTCCGGAATGGATTACACAATAATTTAGGGCAAGCAGAGAGGGACCTTTGGGATTACCATTCTGTGGGCTGCAGAGAAGTTTTGACCAATGTGCCCATACAACACTCAGGCTCTGCACACTGCTTCGGATACCTCTTCAGTTCATCTTTTTAGTGATATACTAAATACACTTTTGATAATATAATATATATCTTTGATCATTTGGAACTCCATTTAAATATTGTGTCCTTCAAATCTGAGTTGTTGCTGTTGGGAACTTGGTTTTCCAAAATCAACAGCTGAGTATTTTTGGTTTGTACATCAAAACCTGCACTTGGTACATTTTGGGCTTCTTAAGTCAACCCAACCATTTTCAATGTTATTGTATTTACATATTTGCATTTGAGTGGTTGGTTTGCCCCTTTGTTGCTGGATCGGCAGCCATGAAGTATTCCTAGTTTCTTGCTGGACCTTTACAAAAGAGATCACCTTCAGAGACTGGAGGTCAGGCACTACTGGTTTTACAGGTGTTAAGCACAGATGTGCCAGGGGACTAAGGAGGGCCCCAAAACTTTTCCTCTACATTAGCACAAGCAAGCAGTATCAGCCCTCCAACATCAAGCAATGCAGTTATGCATCAGTACGATCCCCTCCAGCCCAGTCAGACTGGAGCTGAACCCTGGGATGCTGCGTAACAAGGTAAATAGCAAAACGTGCATGTCTGAAAAGAAAATTATCACTGCCAGTATAATGACTACTATGCTTCCCCAGAAAATGCAACATATTGTGGCACTTTGTTCAGGCACTGTTTTTTCAAGGCACTATTGCCAGCTCCAAATGTTCAAGAACTACAGTTTGACCCTCAAAATCACAAGCCTGTCTGTAAAATGATAAATGTGGAGCTCTTTTACCTTGCTTTCTGGTTTTGTGACCTGGGTCACATTTGCAAGCTTTATACTCTAACCATTAGGACTAGAAACTAAATTAAAGAAAGAGGAAAGCTGAGTTTCTAACCTCATTACACAACTCTAGTAGCTGGAGTGTAAGTGAAACATCAAACATCACAAGACTTGTGATAAAATCATGAGTGCTGACAACATCAATTTAGAGTAGGAGGTGGGATAGCTGGGGAAACTCAGGGCAAATGGATTTACTTTTTATCTTAATGTTTTTACAGGCTGCCTACTTTTATCTTTCATCAGAAGTTTTCAGTGGCAGTTCTTTCTTCATGTATCTGTGCATGACATTAAAAGGTCACTTCTGCATTAATACCTGATGCCATTTGCTAACCGCATCTTTCTATCAGAGATAACATGAAAAGGTAGGTGTACCGATGGTACGCCCGGTGCTAATATCACAGCAAAGAGGTATTATGGAAGTACAGGTCATAAGTGCATGGCTGAAATGGTATTGAGAGGGATTCCAGTCCCCTGTTGTGTGTGTGAAGAATACAGGATGTTTCTCACGGCTATGATATTTATGGCCTGAGTGAAGAATATTGTACTGAGAATTTACCAGTGAAGCTCCACATTCTTTGTGAAATGGGTGGTTAGAAGGCATTGCTTGCTATATCTTTTATGCCCCAAAATTATCTCAGTGAAGAATAACATGGAAACTTAAGAATCTATATATAGTTAAACCTTTCACTAGAATAAATTAGATGTAATTAAGCCAAGTAATTAACAGATCACTATGATTATAGATCAACAGGCTGGCCAGATCAAGAATTCAGGTCAGTCTTAAGTAATGCCCAAGTGGCAGCGGTGACGAAGTGGCCAGCTGTCCCTGCACTATCTGGAAACTGCTCATTTCCAAACTGTGCTTTTATTGTTTGAAATCCTCCAGTTAGAGGGAACTGTGTACTCACCAGTCCATTCCACCATATGCAAAGGGTTGTTGTTGGTAGGTTTCTTGGTGACCCACCTGCTGTCATTGGTCTGATCTGTCACTGATCTGAAAAATGCAAGGGCTGCACAGCGGCCATTTAGGAGACAGCTCCAGCACAGAGAATAGTCCCGATCTACCATGATAATCCTGTGATTTAAAATAGGAAATAAGCCTGGTCCAAATGGCCAGTTTGCTTCAGCTGCTTTGCACAGCTCCAGTGGTACAAGCAGAGCGCGCAAGTAAATTTCATGGCGACAAGCCAAAGTTTTTTATATGACGTAATGCTGATATTATATATCTTCCACTCATTAACCAGGCTCCAGTCCCATCTGGGTGGGACCGAGTTCTTTAGTTCATGTTCACGGATGATTAGGTCGCTAATTGGAAGGAGAGACACAACCCCTGTGCGAACCAAGAGGAGGTGCTGAGGGTCTGCAACATGGCCCTTGTCACCGCAGAAGTGATTCAGCCCAGCCCTGTCCCAGCAGGAGCAGACCTGTTTCTCCCACTGCATCACTGAGCTTGGGCTCCACACTCTGTGCGAAGGCAGCGGGGCTGGCCAGGCCCTCTACAAGGTGCATTTTTGTCCACCCTTTCAGCCACAGTATTGGTACCGCTCACATGAAGCTGTAACTCTGAACTAGTATCAGCGCCAGGACAGGAGACGAAGGCAGAAGTTAATGGAGGGGAGGATCCTCCTTAAACCTTCCTCCTCCCCTCCCTGTATCGAAAGGGTATGTTGAACAAAGAACCTTCCCCAAAGAAATGATGTTAAGCTGGAGTTATGGAAAGAAATTAGAATATTATAATTATTCCCCCCAAAAAGTTATAAACTCAGGAAATTCAAGACAAGTATATATGCACAATCTTGCAGTACTGAAATGCAGAAATTCAGAAATCCAAATAACCTCGTTTGCTCTGATGTGATATATAACCATGTGTAACTCACAAGCATGCAAAAATTTTACAGTTCATAGTCTGAACTTAGTAGAAAAACAATATTGAAAGAGAAATTAGTTTAAAAAATATGTTTCAGTACATTTTTTCCCCACATATTGCTACAGCAACAGGGTATGACCCTTTCATCCTCTTGCAGGTGATTTGGCGTTTGGTCTAATTTGATAGATTCTATCTTTCTATAAAACTCGACTACAGAGGTCAAAGAAGGAAATGCATTGTCATCTCTGCCTGCTTTCTTGGGGGAGCATTGAGGTTAGCCTTCTGGATTTAAAATCTTACCACAGAGACAGAAAACAAGATTGGCTAACCACAATGACTTGACTCAAAGAATTACCAACACTGACATAATGTAGGCATTCCTGAAAATCTAAAGTCAGAGTTCTGCACACTTTTTTAAGTAAAGGGCAATCCAAGAATCTAGGGCAATAAAACTTCATAGGCATCTCAGAATTTTATTTTGGCCAACATCAATCTTCCTTCTTTTCAGACAAGCTATATTATACCGGTAAATCAGCAATGTTAGATCAGTCAAACCAGTCAAACGCAAAAGCTGAGGGAACAGACCAAATTTGTACTGTGTATACTGAGATAAAGGAAAACTGCTCATAAAGTTAAATCTTAAATAAACATGAACCCTTAGTACGAGTACACAGGGAAAAGGAAAGACTACAGTCTAAAACTTCTGAGAGGCCTCTGATTAAATGTACAGTGAAGTGGGAAATGGACTTGGATCTCTCTGTACGTAAGGGGCTGCAGCTTATGTAGCCAAAGCTTTACAGGAGCAAAGTCAGACTTACTAAGAGGACACCAACAGAGCCACAGCGTACTGGGGCTACCCACCCAGGAGCATACCCAGTTTGATGGATTCTGTAGCTGGCACTGCTGGAACAAGGCTGTTGGAGGCACCAGAGCTACCTTGTTCAAAGCATCTGCACAAACTAGGCCACCGCGGCGCAGGCACTCCTGGGACTCGTGCTCACCACCCCTATGGATTTCACTGCAGTGGCTGAAGATGTGACATCCCCGCCTTTCTAGGGGAGGACCCCTTCTTGCAGAGATGGCAGACGCAAATGTGTGCTAGTTGCTGAGTCACTGATGTGGCTATTAAACTTCCCTGTTAGTTTAAACTGATTTATATTAAAGATACCAGACTGGGAGCTGCTGAGCCTCAGGAGCAGTATGTGATGTTTCTGCTGATCATACTGCAGTTTCAGTGAAAACTGGACAATGGAAGCTCCAGCAGCCAAGGAACTGGTATCCATGGAAATGCTAACCACACCACGGGGTCCTGCATCAAACCCTGTGGGACTCTAGAGGTTTAGGCACTCTTTTCACCAAGGCCAACAACCTCTTGTCTTACATCAGCCATGTCTCTTCCACACAGACACCTACATTTGCAGCTCCCAAACCACACAGGACACAGGGTTTTGAATGCTCCAATACGGCTTTTCCCAAGCTTGCCACATCTGTAGAAACAGAACGTCTCATTGCTTTGTAGGTACCCTGAAATAACCTTTACTAAAATCAAATATTAGAGAAACGATAATAGAAGAATAAACATGCACATGTAGACAGCACAACACAGTAAGAAAATAATGATTTTTTCCTCCTATAATGCAGACCAGCTCTAGCAAGCCTGTCGCTGTTTCATTTAGCGAGCAAGCTGTGAACCGTTGGGGGCTAGGATCCACCATCCCCACTCAATGATTTTGATTGAGGTTTTCTCAAGGAGTGCCCAGAGATGAAAAACTGAACTTTCCTTAAAGCAGAACTCACAACAGATCTCCCTCTGCTCTACTGCTATTGAGCAAGGGACATCTGATCTTGTCTGCGGAAAGCAGCTGAAAAAGAAGGCAGAAAGGGGATAATAAGGACTCGAGATTACCCATCCTTTCACTTGAGCTTTGTTTGATTTCCTTTCACAATGTGATATAGTAGAGGTGGAACAGGTCTATCAGATCAGTGAGTATATCTTACTTGAAGAGCAGGATTACTGTCTTCCCACAGCCATCCACAATGAAGAATGCTCCAGTTGCCAAAATAATTCTGTGCTGAATAGCAAAATCCACAGGTGGGAAGCAACTCTCAGTGAATTTGCTTTCTGGGGTGCTTAATAACTGCACATACTTAACATCATTCTCTCAAACAAACCAGAGCATTTTTTCTGTGGTGCCCTCCTGCCTGTTGGCTGAAGGGATCAGAATCCCGAGTTCTGTCTCTAAAGGCTGGATCCAGACTACCAACTGGTGGGTTGGTCCTTGCCAAGACATTTTTGGAGGAATTATAAAAATCCCTCTTAGAGAAGGGAATTCTATGTGGTACTTAGGCAAAACAGGCATTCAATTTATAAATATAATTACTTTTGCTATTCCATCAAGAAAAAGAATTTAGTAGTGAGGGATACAACAGAGAAAATTATTTATGTGTTGACACTTACAATATCAATAGAAAACAGATCTGGCTGAAACTAAGCGAGAAACAAAAAACACGAGAAAATATGTAACTGAGATCGCCAGTTGGGAGGGATAACTTATGACCGCCCTAGTGCATTCTTTCCAATGGAAGTACCATCCCTCATTTTGCTTTATGTTTGGATTGTAATTATACGTGCACTCATTTAGCAAGTGTGTTTATCGGCAAATTCTCTTCTTTTGACTGATGACCTTGAACACCGCAAGGCGGCCGCTCTTCTGCAGTGCAAAGTAGGGAACGGGCTATGGCTTGCACACAGTCCCTCTGCTTTAGCATGCTGTAGCACGGGTTAGGGCAGAGAGAAGCGAGCATGCCACTCACGCTCACGTACAGTGACCAGATGCAATATTACCACCTAAGGAATGATTTTGACCCCATCTCTTGTATTCATACACATGTTCCTTTCACTCGGGCTGCTTGTCTGGGTATGTCCATTACTGCACGTCTCCTGCTTTAGATTTGTGAAGAATATTTTTATCCAGCATCTTCATTCTTAATATTAATGATTTATCACATATGGTGCACTATATTTTTATAAAGCTGTAAGATACCATGGTGATTAACACCATATGAGAACCTAAATAGAACGGAACAGGAAAACAGAAATGTCCTTCCAGCAGATATGGGGCTTTTGCTTGTTTTTAGGGAAAGTATCTCAGCTGCATGATTTTACTCTGTACATAAGAATTGTAGGAGTTCCATAACAGAAGACTGTACTGTACTTGACAATGCTGTAGAGAGAACAAGAAACCTTATGTTTAATTTCTCTCTAGCCTTAATTAGGATTTTCAGATCAATTATGTAAGGAGAGATAGATTATTCTAGCCCTTTTGATCATACAGATTTATTACTTTGATTTAAGAAGGCAGGAGAAAAAAAATGTAAGAACCACAAGTATACCCTTGTGTTTATATATGTACATATATATCTCCCCGTACTTCTGGAAGCAAAAGATCTCAGCTTCAAATAGCCTTGCAAATGTGTCCTGTCAATATCGCAGTCCACACACAAAATCTACTCCCTGAATCAATATGGTAGTGAGAAACTAGTCACATTTTACTTACCCATCCAAACACTGCGGAAAGCCTGGAGACACCGCAAGGCTGCTCCCAATGAACGCATTACTGCTGGGCACACTGCAGGCTGCTCCAGAGTGCTGCAGCCCTTCTTTTCAAACAGCTCTATCCTCACCCACCTGGATTAGGACTGCCACTGGGAGAGCCGCTCCCCCCGGCATTACTGGATCCAAAGCAAGGACTTTTCTGAAGTGTGGCAGGACAGCAAAAAAGGGGAATGGCTCTGGGCACTGGCAGAAACAAAGCAGCCAGTTTGGGGGCTGCTGAAAGACTCAGGGTGAAATCCACGTGGTAGAAAGGGGCTGAAGTTTTGGCTCCTGCTGGGCTCCCATGGGAGACAGGCGGAGAGGCTGCGGGATGCCAAACAGCTGGCTGCAGGCTGGGCATCCCCGGGTGCAGGGGGACCCTCCAGGCCCAGGGCTGCAGGGAGTGCTGGCAGGGCTGCAAGGAGCCTGCGGAGATGAGCACTAGCAGCTCCCCGTGCATCTTCCCCCAGGCAGCGCAGCAGAGGGTAAATAAAAAGCAGTATTGTGGAAAAGGTTGTTTCTGCAAAACTGGTCACTAGCAAAGGCAGGCAGCCAGGCCCCCAGGGATGCTCTCCTTGCCTAAGGATGAAATGGGATTATGATGGTCATGTTTGCTGCACTGTAATTAAGGTGGTGTCAGGACTTTCATTAAAAAGTGTGTTTTTGTTGAGGGGCTATAGCTTGGAGAAAATTTTTGCTTGAGGCTGAAATACAGCATTGTTCTCAGCCAGAAAATGCATGCACAGCCTTTATTATATACGTAATTTAGAATCTCACTATAGTCTTGACCTGTGGAGGCTCAACTATAGTTTCCATATGGGTATGTCACCAATTGGTTTAAAACAATAGTTACTAAAGAAGTAAAGGACTGAATTCTGGCTGGACCTCACGAAGGTGACACATCCCCATTAATTGTCTGCAATTAACTTCAAAAACCAAAGGCCAAATTCTGTCCTTCTTACTCAGACACATAGTTTTATTGAAGTAAACAGGTGCAAACAGGATTGGGCTCCTCGTGTTTACCTGACTACAACCCAAGGCACCTGCCTCTCCCACATTAAATTCCTTTAAAAGTGAGGCCATCCTGTCTGCGACAGAGATTATTTCCTCTCAAAACTGGCAATATATGACAAGGTTATTTCTACTAACAGTATCTAAATTCCTGTTATCATAGCACCCAAGATCTCTCATAAGGAAGCAGGACCCCTATGCACTAGGTGCTGTAGAAAACACAGAATAAAAACACAGTCCTACTCAAAAAAATGTATGATTGAATGCACCCAAACAAATCCTTTCGCCTGTTTCATGGCCACATTTGTACGATTTCTTTTAAGTAATATGAGTGTAATGTACCACTCCTGCAAACAGCAAACACGGCTCAGACATTTATTTAACTTTCTGCGTGATAAAGTCCCAACTTCACACCGGTCTTTTGTCTTTCCCCAGAGGCATACACGAAGTGCCCAGCTACTGCCCTGTGTGCTTGCTACTGGTTGTGAGGTTTTTCCTGCCTTGTGCGTATCTGCAGTGCAGCCAGAATTCAGCATGTACTGGTTTCAGATACTACTTCAATTGTACTCAAACTATTGGCATTCTACCTTTTTGGATAAAAAAAAAAATAACCATGCAACTAATAATATGTCATAAAAGATTATTTCTCTGCTGCTCACTACCACGTATATGTCAAAACTAAAACTCATCATACTAAAGTTTATAAAATCACAGTTTCATAAAATTGAAAACAAGACATGAATTGCAAAGAATCAGGCAAGTCACAAAGAATGGAACTGAAGTTCATAAGTAACTTGTGGATGTTTTATGTGACTTCACACGGATGCTAACAAAATACAATGTAACATAGTACATTGTTCCTTGTAAGGAAAAATTATATAAATTGCAAGTTTAGGAAGAATTTAAGCATTTCTGCAAATGCTTAAACACAGAACAAACTTTGTTCAGGAGGCAGTTGTCTTCAGTTAAACTACGCATTTAGTTACTTATCTGCCTAATTTAGCATCCCCAGGATCATGGCCTTGGTATGGAATAACTTAATGAACAGCAGTATAGTGCATCGGCTACTACTTGTCCAAATAGCAAGATTCAAATGTAAACAAGTGATGCTTTCATTAAGTGCAAACGTGCAAAATTAACATTGCTAATAGACAAAGCTTCTCCACATAGGAAGGTATTATTAATACTACTACTAGAGCCAGGCAAGTGTAATTCCTCATGTGGACAAACTCACTCCGATACGAGCACTTTTTTTATTTCATTGAAATGAATTGAAGAAGTAGAGTTAATCTGAAAAAAAAAAAGCCAGAAGATGCCAGAATGAATGAGTCTGCATGAGGGTTCTACTATAACCACTAGTTTTAAATTCACACTTTGGCGTGCACAAAAAGAACATTTTCTTATGAAGATAAAAGCCTCCACGTGTAATAACTCGATATATAGACAAGCCCTAGGGGCTTGCATCTTGAGCACTTAACATTTTTGGCCCTCTCTTAATGGATGAAAAAGGTGTGTTTCTCAGTCACATTAGCCCAGTCAAAGTAGCTTAACATGATGAAAAGGCCTTAGGCTTTGGCGAGACTAAGGTGTAAAGGTGTGAGGTTAGCACATACATCGCAGCGTGGGCAAGGCTGCCTGTAACACATAGTAAACTAATCAAGTTAAAGCAGGCAGGGGATGGGGAGCCGAGGCCATATTAGCCCACATTCATACAAACGCTAGATTACCTTGTGTGGGGAGTAGCTGTTGTAGAATGTAAGTCAGGATATTTCACAGCGGGGAGCAGGTGAGAAAACAAGAACTAGAACGAAATGTTTTTCTTCATAGACTCTGAACTAAACTGCCTCCAAAAAAAGCAGATGGATTTTAGGGGGACTGGACCTCCACACTATCTCTCCATTGCTGTGGAGCACCTGATAACTGGAATTCTCCAGCTGTCTGGGAGTGCTGCTCGGGATGAGGAGTGAGGCTTATCCCCCACCATCTGCAGCAACAAGCATCTCGCCAAACTGCTGGGAAAGTCACCACCGCTCAAGGGTATGTCGGACCCACTATCCTGGCTGTGCTGCTGCCTAAACTAAGACAGATCTACAAGATGACAAGTAAGCAAAACTGATGAAAAGAAGAAACAAACATTTCAAGTTTAAAACTAGACTTCTACAATGTGTTCGTTATCGTATGACAATTAACATATGCTAACTTTTTTTTAGTCCAGCCAAGTTTAGTACAAATAAACTAGGAGTCACGTATTTGTATGATGTAATCCTGATTTTGCCACTTGATGTAGGCTCTGTCTAGAACTCTTTTAAATCATCTTGGGGTTGGGTTTTTTTTTTTTTGTTTGAATACTGAAAAAAACAATTATTCAGCTATTTCTGAACTACTTGGTTGAATATGAATGCAGATGTAACAAACTACCACGGGCAGTTGATGCGGTTACTACCCTCAACTGCCCATCGCACCTTTTTCCTGCAGTTTCCTACTCTTGCAGCAAGGATAGCCAAATGGGATGTGCACTGACACCAAAATCTCTCTGGTTTTCAGAGCAGCATATTGAAGTAGGCAGATGTTCACTACAGTCAATTATCAGTTTAGCACAGGTTAAAGACAAAGTGATTCAATATACTGAACATTTAAAATGTTAGCATGTTGCTGACATATCTTAAATGAAGCCTTTGTGATAACTTTGTGAACTTTTCTGCCATGGAAACACATGTGCGAAGAAAACAAAAATTATACAAAGTAGTGAACGATCATTAAACTGGCAGCGTTCTGAACTAATGTCATAAAAGAGAAAGTATGTGCATCCCATTCCTAATAGAATCTGGAATACCTTTCTCATTATTTCTGTTACATACACCACTTTAGTTGTTTAATGGTACAAAGGTATTTACATACCGGTTGTCATTTTCCTTTAATTATTTCTCTAACAGGATCATTTTCCTTAACTAGCTGATTTAAGACAGTGTCCCGTCTTCAACTTGTTCTATTATGAAAGTATCACTCTGTCATTAAGCACATTGGGACAACTTCAGATGTTTTGATGTTAAAACCGTTAGCATGCCTTGTTTAATCAGTACGGCAAGAGTCTCACATTTCAGAAACAATTCCAGAAACACAGAAATGTTTATTGTAAGGAAGGTTAGAATGTAAAAATCTAGTTGAAAGTTTCAAAGCTGCTGGCCCTTGAAAGTTTAACAAAAAAACAGGTTTGTCAGTTCACCTGAGTTAGTTTATAATGAACTGGAAGATCTCTTAACGTTCAGTAAAGCAGAGGACCTGTTCATTCAATACCATGTCTTTGCTGTAAAAATGTGTGTTTTCCAGACAGAGGTTATTTATAATAGCGTGGCTAGCGTGGGCCAGGTAAGAAGGTTCCTGACAGAGCTGTTCAAACGTCCTGAATCAACAAAGCGCTCCTACCCTGGATTTATGTTTGGTGACACAGTTTCTCCTAGCTCGTCCCCCTGCCTTCACTGAGTGATAAATAATGCTAGCAAACACAGTTTCCTACAGTTCCATCTCTGCTTTAGGTTCCTGCTCACAAGTCTCTCTCAGTCCTACATAGTTCTTTACACCTTTGATTGGTACAGCAGTTCACGGAACAGACCTGCCTACCTTTGTTCGGACGTGTAACGAGATAAGGCACAGCGGTATAACTAATAGTGGTATAATATATATAATAGCGGTATAATAATATAACTAATGTCCCTTAACATGCTCTTGTCCTAGACCACACTACACCAAAGCTAACTTCATCCTGCCTCCACTCAGATTTTATATTGTGATAGCTACATATAAATACAGTTAATATAAAAAAACATGGAGAAAAAAGTTAAAACCACCTATCTGCTTTTGCCTAAGAGACAAAGGCCAAAGCTCAACCACTTGAGGGTGATCTAAAGGTATTAAACGATGCGTACATGGGGGGACCAGGTGAACCATGCATGGACAAGTGCATCCAGTGATTTCACTGAACGGATTTCTGCTGTGGGATGTGACAGTTATTCCCCCCACACCTAGCAGTTGATCTGAGCCCACAGCCGGCTCACATGTCTCAGCTCAAATCAATTTGCACATGCATAGTAGCTCTGACACATCCTAGACTCACCCAAAGCCATTGTGCATGCGCAGCAGACCCGCACATGCACAGTCTGCGTTTCAGGAGATGGCCATTTTTTTTAGCAGACCAGATGGCAACCTGGCAACTCTAGCAAATGCCACACCAGTGATCCCACTGCGCAGAGGCTGTGGCCTTTTACTCCCCTCTCCCTCCCCCTCCCTGCTTTTTTTCCCTCTACTCCACCCAAGCCTGGGTCTGTATAGCATTAAACGTTTTCAGTGAAATGATGCTATCTTGCCCGAGTTAAGAAAATCCAAAGGCACTTTCTTCTGTGTCAGACAACCTGTAAACAGATTAAGATCCCGTATCTGAAGTCATATGAGCAGTATACCTATGCTGTCATTCACAGGCTTCATAATACAATCATTTAGCTCAGGATACATGTTTTAATTTGGCAGAAAAGAGTACACTTTCAGTAACAGGGCCAAGAAAGTCACGCCAACAATCCAGCTGTTGTCCTTGCATGGCTGAGTGAAAGGCATGGTTTTATATAATCATATAGATACATGTTTGTATACATACGAGTATGTGTATAGATGGAGTTAAATGTATTACCTCTCTCTTCACATACAGATATGAAAATGTCACAAAGGTCTAATTTTTCACAAATCTGGGAAATGAACCAACGAAGGCTTTTTCTTATGAAATGGTTCCCAAGAAAACAGGCCAGCAAAAGCCCTATTTGCCACAGCATGCCATTCCAATTCGGTGTTTCTGAAGCCGGCAAGTGAAAAATTTGGGAGGGTAGCACAGTGTAAAGCTCTGGATTGCTGTTTATTTTTACGTCAAAAAAAAAAAAAAAAGCGACTAACATTAGCTCCTCCTTCCCTGCCTTCCGTGTTGTACCTGAGTGCTACCCTAGGCCGTTTTACCAACCGAGAACAGAAACCTCAATGTCACGGGGAAACGCTCAGTGCAGGCTCCCCCCCGGCTGCGCTTCAGGCGGGGGAGCGCGGGGCCATCGCCCGCCACCGCTTCTGTAAGGTCCGGCCAAGTTCTCAAAGCCGCCCGCCCCACACACGGGTCACCGACGGCGGCTGCAGGGCAGCGGGGGCCGCTCCCCGCCTGTCCGTGAGGCCCATCCCGTCAGTCAGCACCTCTGCGCGGCACCGCTCCCGCCGCACGGGCTGCTCCAGCTCCGGGCGAAGGGAGGGAGGGAGGGAAGGAGAGGGAGGCCCGGGGCGAGCGAGGGGC
>VUYV01000285.1:641286-658851 GCA_008711295.1 Anarhynchus alexandrinus | reverse complement strand
CTTCCTCTGCTGTGGCAGATTTCCCTTCACGGCGGCCTCTCCCCGCCGGGGGCGCGGGCGTTCGTCAGCCCCAACGGCCGCGCCGCTGCCCGCCCCNCTTTCCCTTTTTATCCCCCCTCCTCTTTTTGGGGGGGCGGGGGGGCAAAGACAAGACAGTTCTCGGCGGGTGGCGGGGAGAACACCCCCCCCTCACCCCTCGCACCCCCCCAGAGGCGGGTGCGGGCGCGCACAGGCCAAGTTGCGGCAGGAGTTNCTCCTGAGGGGGGAGCCGCTCCTGAGGGGGCCCCCCGCTGCGCTCAGCTTCCCCTCAGCGCCGGGCGGGAGTTCCCTCAGGGCGGGTACGGGGCAGCCCGTCGTGCCAACGACCGCTTCCCCGCGGAGAGAGCCGGGCAGGCCGGGCGGGTATGGCCGCTGTCGCCGCTGATGGGGCCTGAGGTGCCGGGGCGGGCTGGGCTGGCAGAGGCCTGGCGGGCGCTGCCGTGCTGGCGGCGCTCCCCGCGGGTTATTTTTGAGTCGGGCGGCCCTTGCCACGGCATACCTGGTGGCAGCAGTAATAGGGCAAAGCTGGGCCAAGCGCGTTTTGAGAAGGAACTGTAACGATGGTTCGAGTCTGCGGGGGCCGCGGGGGTTTCAGAGTTTGTTTCCCTTTGTTTGGGAGGGAGGGTGTCAGTTGGACACCCCCGGGCTCTGTTCAAGCAGGTGAGCGGCGGGCGCTGCGCTGAACGCTCAGCCCGGGCCTCACACTCGGCTGCTGAATCAGAACCATTTAGGTTGGAAAAGACCTTTAAGGTCGTGGAGTCCAACCATGATGTCACGGTGGAAGTCCGAAACACCAGTAAAGGGCTCAGCCGGGCTGGACCTAAACACATGCAAAGGCTGTGCTTTCCTCTAGTATAGCTTGTTTTTACAAATATGCGTTGCATAAATACCCCAGGACAGAACTATCATTAGTTTGGGATAGATGGGTTTCTTTGTTGTTGCTGTCATTGCTGAAAGTTTCCCTTCAAAGATTTTAACGTTCACCCCCTGGTTTTGGTGGAGATGCATAGTTTACATCTCCCTCTTTTAATTATCGTATGTACTCGCTTGATACAAATTTTCATATAGCGATAGTTGAAAGTAGTTGGCAAACATACACCCAGTGAAGTTCTTAGGTTTGTCTGCTTTACTCTTCGTTTCACATACTTGGGTTTTATTTCTACACATAGAATCCAAACTTTATATAGGAAACCACTGAATGCTTTATTTTAGAGGAAGTTTTAAGAAGAAAAATGCAAATACAACTGAAATGTACCGGTCTGCACAAAAAGCAAAATAGTGTTATTTGTGAAAATTGGTACATCTTATAGGCCAACCTGAGGTTGTGTACAGCTCTTGATGAAAAGCAGGTGCTAATGAGGTGATTCCTTTTTTCCAGTTAGGTTTTTGGTGTCATGGGAATATTGTTGACTAGTTTTAGGAGGAAATTAAATTTCCCTGTAAAAATATGTACTTATGCTGACATGATTATAAGTGTTTGTGTAAGTCAGAAATGAAATTAGCTGAGAGAAAATTTAAAATTAATCAATACTCTTTTTCTTCACACTATGATTGTGGTGCCAAGCGTGTCCTTCACTATCTTTATGGAAAACCTGTAATGTTGGTAAAGGCCTCATGACATAAGTCATAAATGTTTTTCAAACTAAGATTTCATTACAAATTATGATTTTTGTAAATTTCACATAGTAGATGTAGACTGATCTTTTTTAGTTACATCCATTTTGTGGAGAAAATGGTTTTATTTTGTGAGTTTTGCAATTTACAAAATACCGGTTACAATTAGGCAAGCAAAAGCAGAAATAAAATAAGTAAAAATATTTTTTTTTTTCCCATATGACTGCTTGGTCCTGTCTTCCTTTTCACTTCTGTGCTTTCCAGTTGGATTAATGTGCCTCATGTAAACCAGATAAAAGAGCATATGTCAGACCATTTTCTGTACTGTAATCACATGTCTAAATCACTATTAGCCAGTCAAATTGTTCAACCGCTTTATCCCATTATAGGAAATGTTCCACTGAATGTTCAGTCTAAGTGCAGTCTAAGTAATGATAAAACGAAGAGCCCTGCATTAAACCAGCAAAGCCAAAATAGAGTAATTCCTCAGCTATGGATGCCTCCATTAAAGAACAATAGCATATTGGAGAATGCTGTAGGTTGGTACTTTACCTTCTTGAAGGCCATGTTTTTCAGCAAATTTGATGAGTTTAAGCAGACATATGGGAAACTGCCTTGAATCTGCTTCTGTGAGATGCCAAAATTCTCAACTCTTCCCAGAAGTAGGCTTGTGTTAAGGGAGCACAGGGTTCTTCAGTAGGACAGCTGTGCGCAAGTGTCTGTCATCCTGCGTTGTGCCTGGTTATCAGTAGAAGTTCCAGTGGTACTGTGGGCACAGGTATGTTTAGGGAACAGTTGAGGTGTCCTATAGGTGATCAACTGGGAATCACTTTCTTTGTGGCCTCAGTACCTGGAGAGTTACTGATAGTAGAGCATGATGCTAGAAGAGCTTTTTATCATTGTTTGAAGGATATAGCTTCATGAATAGTATTGTCAGGAGACTTAATCTTAGGTGAACAGTTCGTTTTTATTATTTATATTGTAATTGTGCCTAGAGGCCAGGGCACCGTTACGCTACATACAGTACAAATGCATAAGCAAAGATTGCTCCTGCACAAACAATTTCTTAATTTAAATGTAAAGATAAGACAGCATGTAAATGTAAGAAATGTATTGGGAAAGCGCAAGGGAGCTGTGAGAATGCTCTGAGAAAAAAGAGCATGCAGAAGTTCAAGTACCCTGGCTATCTCAGCATCGGTGAATGATTCATAGGCATCAGACTTGGAGGATATATTTAAAGGAGGGTAGCATTGTCACCCTGAGGATTTTCACAGATAGCTTGTTTCCTGCCTAAAGTGCTACACACTGGTATTTTCTTCCTTACGTTTTGACAACTGGGTATCTGTATAGAGTAGCAGCTCAAATTTAAGAGGTAGAGCTAGAATAGGCCACGCAGAGCCTTGAAATTGAGAGCAAGTAGGTTGTTCATGATATGGTTCATCAGGAAGAAGGAAGAACACAACGACAATCAAAGCAATGAATGAGGAAAATATTTTTATAGTATCAGCTTTCAAATGAATTTAAAAGGTGACGAGATTGCACTTACTAAAGCCAAAAAAAACAATAAAATTGCATTACTGAAGATACAAAGTGATGTAGGAGAAAGAAACTTTGAGGTGCATAGTTAAAAAAGAAGTCTTGCTGGTATTGTATAGCAAAAATGGAAATAATTAGGGGCCATCTCATCATAGGGCCTGAAATCTTGGAAACTTAACTCCTGGTCTTGGTTATACCTCAGCTTGCAGGCTACAGACCTGAAGGACAGAAATGTGATCAAAAAGAAATTGCAGGGGAAGAGTATTGGTTCTGTTTTAACTACATTGTCATTGTATGAACAGCTGGTTACTCATGAAAATGTATCAGAATAGTATTGTACAGGTGCAGTAAACATTTTTGTAATCTATTTTAAGTAATAGAGCTTTCCTAACCTATACAGGTTATAAGCAGCACAAACAGATGTATCTTCTTAGCAAAAATTTAGTAACAGAAGTCTTAATAATTGTGATCATGATGACAGTTACTTTGTAAGTCAGTATCTAAGCTAATTTTAACTTTTATTCTCAGTATCCATCAGACTTTGATGTATGTTACAGATGATTTTTGCAGATGTGTGTAGTTTAAAACAGCATAGGATAATGACTTCAAAACCCATGAAATTTGTGGAAAACTTTTTGTGTGTTCATTTTTAATTACCTATGTTTTGATTTTCGTCCTAGTTTTTCATTACTTTGGCCAATGTAAGCTGCAGTAGGTTTTCAAAGGCCATAGATTTCACACATGCAGATAGTTTTGAGGACACGTAAGCATAGTATTTTTGCCAGGAAATGATTATTTAAGATTTTTTCTCATTACTTTAGCTGCATTTGCTTTAGGGTAGGCCAATATTTAAAGATATCTACACTTATTTCAAATGAACCTTAACGTGTTAGATGAACTCTGTAGCTTAGCTGTATTTCTTTAGTTTGTCACACACCTTCTATGTGATACTTTTTTCTTTACTTGCCTGCCCTTTTCTCGCTTCAAAATTTAACATTTGCAAACGTGAGATTTATATTGTGCTATACAATAAAAATGTTCCTAAATACATGTTCACAGTTAGGAAAAGTAATTACTACCTGGCAAGATGGAAGTGTTTTGATGGATGGGCTTTGTGCAATGATTGTACGGCTGAGGGTTAAGGTACTAAAGCAAACGGTGGCCTATACTTCTGCCTGTCCGAGCCACCTATCCACATGCTTGGCCGAAAGCCAGAAGATACACACTAGATCACACAGCGTGAAGAGGTGAGGCACGGGAGTAGACTTCGTAGTCAGGACCTGACATTGGGTCTTTGAAGGCCTTCCTAGTCCATTGTAGGACAGGACCCAGCTATGTCCAGCGGGGTCCCATGGGAACTTTGTGCCATTTTCTTCGTCAGCCCATGCTGCATTACTTCCCCCATCACAGTGGTACTGCCAAGCAATTCCCCAGCTGTCCTGTGCAGCTCTGGCATAGCAGCCTGGCTGAAACTGCTCACAGTACTATTTTGCTCAGGAGGTAAATGATCTCCGGTAAATGATCTCTGTATTAATCTTTTGATTTTCAGTTCTTGATAGGATTTGTGCGATGGATGACTGTGAAAGTTGTTACACATAGTGGGTTTCACAGAATTATTTTGCCACGTTCTCAAAGTTGTTGAAATGTTGATTAACGTGGGGTCTTCACTTGTGTCTTAAGGGTCAGTGAGATTAGGCTTGAAGTTGAAAATAGGTATTTTTCTATAACCTTAGCCTACAGTTCTCACAATTTGAAACGCTGCACTTGCAGATGAATTCTCCATTTTTTTTCCTTTATTTGGCATTGCAGTTGTCAGTTTGTTAATGTTTGTATTTGATGATCCATTGAACTTCTGTAGCACTTGTCATGAGAGGACCTCCAGGAGCTATCAGACAGTATCGTGACAGACCAAGTATGATGACAATCTGTGAAATCTCAACGTACTCGGTGTATTGGTTGTAAGACATGTCTTTGCAGAAGTAGGAATAAGAACCCAGTCTCTTGGTTTCTACTGTCTGGGCCATCGACACACCAGACATCTTTTCATCCTGTATTCAATGACACAGGAGACTTCCCAGCTTAAAACAATAAAACACTTCCATTTTCTTGGCTTTGCTTGTGGATATTCTTTTTTTTTTCTTGTTAGTGTGCTCAACTCCTACTAACTTCTTGTCATTGTTCTTTCATAAGATAAGTAATTGGAAATGGCCATTTCTGTTCTTTGTCGTCATTTGAGTTGAGAAATGGTTTTCCAAGGCAGTTGGCTTGCTGAGAATAGGTAAGCTCTGCCTTTCTCAGGCCAGAGTTGGTTTTTTTTCCTCCTCAGCCCAGCAGTCCCACAACAATGTTGGAGGGGTAGCAGGGTCATCTATAACCAGGGAAAATAGAATTTCCTTATCTGCCATTAATGATCACTCCCTTAAGTTATTATACACTGATGCTGTGGATTTAACTTTTTAAGAAATGTTGTCATAGATACACTAAAGTGTTATGAAATGGTAAACAACGAAGCAACTAACAATTTCAAAAAATACTGAAAGCTTTTGTCCTTTCTATGTTTAATTATTGATAATCAATTCATGCAATCTGCATGATTCATATAGTTTGGAAACACACATATAAGGAAGATTTCACTGTAGCAAATAGTGTTTGCTAGTAACTTGCATTGAATTCTGCATTTTTTGTTTTCTTTTTTACTGTTTTTTAATAGAAGGATGGCACAAAACATTCCCATTCATGCCATTCCTGAGTTTATCAGATGGGTTAGTCAAAATAAGGCTTCAGGAACTGCATTAAGTTCTTCTGGTAGTGTTGGTGCTTTCGGAAGAAAATAAGATGAAGTAGGAAAAAGCCCTTAAAATCTAGAATACTTATTACTTGCAGAAACATAGGCAGTGAGTGTATGTGGTGCATCAGGTGGTTATTTTCCTCAATCGCCATAAATCTCAAGCTAGTTCTGGCAGCGAGAAGCAGCATCAGTGCTGCTGCCCTCCCTCCACTACCAGCTGTTTGTTCTCTCCCTTGTGTGACCCAGACATTCGTGTAGCCATGTGGTGAACTGCATTGGGAAACTGATCTGGGTTAAAACTAACCTGGCAAAGAACCGTGTTTGTGATAGCATGAGGGAGGAGGCCAGAGCAAGCAGCCAGGCTGCGGGGAGACAGAGCTACGTCTTTTGGTAGCACTGCCAGCTTAAAGTAGTATCTGCAAAACTATAGCTTTGGTTGTCTGAAATTCAAGGGTGTTTGGGTTTTTCGCTGACTCCTTTGAGTTCTCCAATATGGGATTTCTTACAGGAGATTGTAAGAGATTTTTTCAGCCTATAGTCATTATATATGCTGGTTGGTTGGATGTTCTAAAAAAAAAATGCTGTTGAGAAGGTTCTTCACAGCATATAGACAGATGAGTTGTTCTCATCTAACTGATTCTTGCCCCAATGTTGGCATTGATTAAATAAGGAACTTCAGTTCTCACTTGGATCCTCAGAATCATTCGGAAATTGAATATTCCAAGTACCCTAAAATAATAGTATAAGTAAAATGTTTTATGTTAACAATAGTTTGTGGTATTCTGAAAGCTCCTGCCTACAAGTATATCAATATCTAGGCATTATAATAAAATAACACTAGATGTTGCTTCTTTCATAATATTCTTCCTTTCACATTCTTGGAAGTATTTTTATTAAATTGCACATGCACCACACCCTATTGCCAGCCATTCCAATATAAATATATAATTACTAATTTTCACTGCTTTATTTATCAAAATTCTAATTGCTTTTCTTGAAGAAATGGCTGGAAGCCCTATCAAACTAGGATATTCCTCCCCAGACTTTTAGCTTTGGGCGGGGGGGGAGGGGAGGGGGCAAAAGGCAAAAAAGCCTTTTTGCTTTTCTGCTGCCTCATTACTGACAATAAATTCTTGCTAAAAATAGTT
This sequence comes from Anarhynchus alexandrinus, assembly GCA_008711295.1. Taxonomy (NCBI): domain Eukaryota; kingdom Metazoa; phylum Chordata; class Aves; order Charadriiformes; family Charadriidae; genus Anarhynchus; species Anarhynchus alexandrinus. The sequence continues at coordinate 651,726 of VUYV01000285.1, read as the reverse complement.
TTAATTAGGCTATCAGAAAAAATCAGCTTTAGGAAAAATTACCAATTTTTTATTTTGCCTATTATATTTTTATATTCCTTGGAGCATATGCAGTTGAATCACTTGTATGGCACAGATAAAAGGAATTTTTGGTAGCAAAGATGCAGTCCAAAGGTCCCGCCTCTGCCACTAAACGTTTACCAGCATCTTATGTGACTGTTGGAGAGTACCGTCTGGAAGCCTCAGCTAGTCCAGGATGACTTTTGGAACATCCCAGGGTCTGTGGGACCCAGGCTAGTCTGATAATGGTGTCTACCCTCCTGTCCTTGTCTGGCAGCAAAGACTGTCTGCAGTGTTCTTAGTGAAAGTTTTCTCAACAAAACATAATAGGATGGCTCTATATTGTTATTAATAAAGGGGAGAAGTATGCTGTATTAAAATTGGGGAGATTTTACTAGTAAGCCATTTCATAAATATCGAATGTGTGTGGACTTCAGAAGTGCAATGAAATTCTTTTAAATAAAATGAATATTTAGTTTTGCTATATCACCACAGATGAATGGAACTGTATGGCCAAAAAAGACTTCAGGGTGATCTTGCTCATCCTTCTGTACCTTCTGTGTATCTGTACTGTTTCTGACAAATGTTTCTCCAACTTGTTTTTAAAGTAGTTGGTGAATGCGATTCCACTGCATCTCCAGGCAATTGGTTTCAGTAACTAATTTTCTAAAGTATAAAATTAATATTCTTCACTGCTGATCAAGCTGGTTTTGCCTTGTACTACTGACAGTTAAGACTCCACAGCTGATATGGAGAACAATTTTTATAATAAACTTTTATTTATTAGGAGATTGTCTCCTTTGTTCTGTACTGAACGAGCTTAACTTCTATAGCATTACAATGTTAACTTACCTGATTCATCCTTCGAAAGTTTGCTAGTCTGTAAGTTTCACTTGGTTGGTATGAACCACTTTTCAGTTTATCAGAATGACTTTTATTAAGATCTTGTCCTCTAAAATGTTCATAGTCCCTGCCTCAGCCAAGGGTCAAAGGCAGCTCTTTTATGTGTGTGAATTTCCTCATGCAGGTCCTGGAGAAAGGAACTTTCTTGACACATTCTCCCATCTTGATTAAAAATAATTTGCGAATAAATACCCTTTGAGTGCTCTAGTTCATTGTTGTCGATGTGTCTTAGGGCAATTTGACCAGGACTGTATTATGGAAGATGATCACTCATAGTTTAGAGGTGACTTCAGTTTGTTTCTGAAATATGGTGTGAATTTCTTCCAGTCCCGCTGATTTGAATTTCCCGGACTATTTAGCCTAATAGCAAAATCGGTTTTTAGCATTAGCTACAGTAAACCTATTTTATGAAGGCTGAAATACAGAGAACGGTATTTGATTCTGTTTTGTTATCTGTTTGTTCTTCTTTAACATTGTTATGTACTGACTTTTGTGTTTTTATTCTTACTTCTAAAATATTTCTGAAACTTTGTTTGCCTTTTATATTGCACAGTGGTAATAACGCATGCTGTGCTTTTATCTCTTCTGATTTTTATCCCTGACAGTTTATGCTGTTCCTTTATATTCATTAAAATGCCCTTGTTTCCATTCCTAATATGACTCTTTCTAGTTTCAGACCCTTATTACTGGCTGCTTTTGATGCAGCCCGTATTGTTCATACTACATTTCCTATCTTTCCCCTGCATTGCAATACTTTGTCATTGTGCGTATTCCAGTACAATAGCTGCCAGTCCTCCTTTAAATCGCATTCTCAAGAGATTCTAGCAACAAGTTCAAAGAGTTTGTTGAAATTTGCTTTTCTTATTTCAGTTAATTGAAGATAAAGATTTGTTCTCCTTTTTCTACTGCGCTTGTTTTTTCCCCTTCCTTGGCACAGTGAATGCTTCTCGTTACCACTTCCAGCCAAATCACTGTACACATTGAGATGTTTAAAATGGAGCCTGCCCTAATAGAGTGAAGTGTGAAGTAACTGCTCTTCTGGCATCCTCAACTTTGTGAAACAGTTGTCCTCAACATTTTCACAAACATGTTAGGCTGTTTGTTCTGTTATTTTGGTTTTCCATTAGACGTCTGGATGATGAAGGCCTCCTCTTACCCTCGAGACACGTGCTCTGAGAGCTCTGTTAGTTGCTTCAAAAGGTTTACCATCGTCCCCTCCTCTGGTCAGTAGAAGTTTTTCTCTTCTGGCCTTTCCAGTTCCTTATTCCCTCGTTCCCATTCTCTGTTGCTTATGTTTTTGTTTCTGCTCCCACTTTTTTCCTTCTCCTCTGCCTTTTTTCCCCCCTCTTTGTAATAAAAGCAAGTGAGTGGTTTTTTTCATACCATGGCCCACTGAACTGCACGAGACTAGAACTTCACTTAGAAATGGGCCAGGTGCTTTGCATTGTGAAGAAAGGCTTGGAAAAGGGAATTTTGAAATAAAATTCCAAAGAAAGAGATTTCATTTCAATTTCCGTAAATTTCACCATTTATAAATTGGGCTAATTCTTGGCTGTGCTTGTGTTTTGTGTTGACTAGTGGCCTGGTTGTAGCTAGCAGTAGTGTTCTGGCACCTGAAGCACGCGGCTTCTTCACAGTGACCCTGTCTGTGCTCATGAAAAAACCAACAGGGAGTGTGTGGCATCACTGGACGCTATCATCCCTGCTGTCAGATCTCTGCAGCGCTTGGTCGTACAGCTTCGACTTGGGGCTGCCGGCACTCTTCCAAATGGTTCTCAGGGCTGGCGCGGGGGTTTGTGTGGCCACGCATCGTTCCCAGCGTAGCTCACGTGTGGCTGCTTTGTTTGGGAGTTTGAGAATTAGGTAGCATTGATGTAGGCTCTTCTGCGCTAGTCAGCCTCAAGGCCAACATCACCAACTATGTTTAATTTACTAGTATAACTATAACTGGTAGGTTTTTTTGCTGTGTTGGTTTGTTTGTTTGTTTGTTTTAAGGAGGAATTCAATGAAACTGATAGAATTCTCATCAGTTTTACTTTCTGCCTCCTGGGCAAACACTGTGCCACAGTTAATGTTCTTTAACCCATAGGGATGTAAGTTTAGGAAGAACAGCTCACAGCAGAATTGCTCTAGAGGGAGCGGAGGAGATGGCATGTACAAGCCATAAGGCTCTGGGAAACACTGACTTTCAGTGCTACTTCAGTCTTCTGACACACAATTTTTCCTGGATCATGTTTTGCATAATTAACCTTGCATCAGGCATCCTGGTAGAGATTTACACAAAGGAAAGCGCAAAACCGATTCAGCGGGAATTCTAATTTATTTTTCTGCCTGTGTCTTCCAGAAACCCTTTAGGAGAGAACTGGGCCCAGAAATGGGGGGAGGGTGTGTGTGTGTAACTCAGGAAATAAATGATCTGTAAGCGAGATTATTTAAAGAAAGATTTCCCTGAGGTCTTTCATGTAGCAGTAAGGGTTGGCTCATGGCTGGCTATTCTGTCGCCTCTGTAACGGAATGGGAGAGTGTTCTTTGTCCTATCGTGTGCTGTGTACAGCTTGGAGATACAATCATTTCTGTTTCAAATGTGTTTGTTGGTAAAGAATAAATACAAAAACTTGGTAAACTGACTCACATATTTTGTGTGCTCTACATGTGGTCTTCTCAGATAAGGATACACTGGTAGAACAGAACAGAGAAGGTACTGTTGATTGCATACCTACTTTATGGACAAGCAGAAAATCTTGGTCTCAAAGCTCGTTAACCAGACACTGTCAGTGGGGTTTTTTAATTGATAACTTAATGTTATTTATTTATTTAAGCAATATTTACTTACATTATATTGTTTTAGAAATATTTTCAGTTTACTTTTTCAATTAATGTGTCTTATTTTAGCTGCTTTAGGTTGTCTTGATAGGCAAAAGGAACCTGGTTTTAAATTGTTAGCTTGACCATGTTATTTTGAAGGCTTTTTTAGACCAATGAGAGTTTCTTGTCTATACTTAGTTAACATGCTAACACTTCAAAAAAGTGAAGTCATGACTGTCTTGGACATGTATAAACTTGTTGAGTTGAAGCTTGGGCTCTCAGCTATCCTGTATCTTCTAAGGTGCACTGTTTTCCTTGTTTAGAATTTGGGAAAGTTTTTGAGAGAGATGTTTGCTAGCTGGCTTTTATCTAAAGACTTTAAAGGTTGCTATTAAAGTTGTTGAGTTTTTCTGTTGGTTTTTTTTCTGTTTTTTTGTTAAACACCAAATACGTGGCCCTCAGTATGAACCTGGGGAATATACAGCTGCGTGGATGACCACGTCATGTGGTATGGGAGCATATTCCCTAACAGCTGTTAGTAATGGGCCTTGGGGACAGGGCAGAGACTGAATTCTAGCTCCCGTAGTCATGCCACCTTGGTTTCTTTTTCAGCAGTATTGTGATGGTCTAGTTTCTAGCTGAATTGTTTTATTTCAAAGCTTTAAAAGAATAATGATACTTATTTTACTACACTAAAGGAGCTTACTAATGCATAGGAGGAAGCGTACTCAAATTCTGCTGAAGTCTTTATGCTTAGTCAGAAGAGAGAACTAGGTATCTCTGAAATTCAATGCAGAAGGACTAAGGTCTGAGCAGGGAGTTCCTTAAAGCCATCTAATAGAAAATACTAGACAAAGGGGTGTAGATGTGATTTAGGCCATCTGGATATCACCTTTATGCCCTGATCTTTGTTGTCTCTACTTGGTTTGTTTGGGGACCAAGTTATTTCAAATAGGGTCCCACCGTCAGATTTCAGCACTGTGTAAAATTACACAATGAATTGAACTTCAAAAATATTTGCAAACCATTTGGGGAACTGACTCTGTGTGACCTGCTTTGACCAGGAGGTTGGGCTGGCCCACCTTCAAGGTCCTTTCCAACCTGAGTTATTCTGTGATCCTGTTCTATGAGCATCCCTTCTGATGGTCATGTCCATTGTTTATGTTGTACCCATTGCTTTCACACAGTGAATTATGTGTAATAACCTTTATTTTGTAGAAGTTGTTTTCCTGTATTATTTCTTGAAAGAAAATAGTTTACTAAATCTCTTTGTTTCATTGGCTGTGTTCCTTATTCCCTCTGTCACCTGATACTTGCTTTATCTGTTAATCTGTGTAATTCCACATATAGTAAATAAATTATTACTTCCTTGCTATGTTTTTTTTTTTTTTCCACAGAAATGGTGTCACCTGGCATTCCAGATTTTCTTCTTAAAGAGTGTATTTAAAAGTTAATCTGCTAGAAAAGGGTAGGGATATTTTGATTACTTTAAAGAAAATATGTCAGAATTTGTATTCTCAGTGGATTTCCATCATGCGCTGTTGAAAACAGTTTTGTCCTGCCTGTGCTAGCAGCTAACAACGCATGTCATTAGCAATGAGTCATTTTCTGATGGCCCGCGAGTGTTTAGGTATTGCCTGTTTTCTACCTCTTCTCTTCTTGCATCATCTTTTCAACTTGTGGTCTATTCACCTATACTGGTTTTTAGTCCTTTCTGAATTAATTTGCTCACCCCTTTATTTCCATTTCTGGTAAGCAGTACTACATTATTATTGCAGTTATGCAAAAGAGTTTACGCATACCGGCACTTGGTAGTTGTGTAAATGGACACAGGTCATGAGACTCCTGTCTTGTGTGCAGTGTTTCTATAAGAAAGCACCACGTGCCATGCTACTTCAAAACCAGGTACGATAGTGGGGAAGTGAAGAAGTGAATAAGGAGATCTGAGATTTCTACAGGTAATGCGAGATTTGAAGGACGATATTTTTCATTTTAAATATTTTTTTTCAGAAATGCTTTTTAATCTGATACAGCTATGCTTCTCCATTGACACCACTGTTTGCATTATGTTACTGGACAAGACCTGGTGACACTTGGTGAGCTCAAGCTACCATCTGTGCTGATGCTCTGTGGGACGATATCAGCCATAGAGGCAGAAGGGTATGCTCCAGCTTGTTGTTTGGGGTTTCTACCTCAAATTCACATTCATCAGTGAATTAAGTGTAATGGTAGGCTTTGCACTGGAGCATCCTGTTATGCCATCTCTGTCGCAGGGATGGTAACCCTTTGGCTGAAGCATGGGAAGACATCAGGGAAGAAAGACCTTTTCAGTAATATTTGCCAAAACTTGTCTGTCAAAGCCATAAGAATAGACAGAATTTGATGCTTTCTATGGGGAAAGCTATTTCAATTACCTAACTTACATTACTCTTCAAATTTTATTTCTAATTGCATGCTTGCTAGGTAGGACATCTTAGATGTAATGGCTTTAAATCAAATTTATAGTAGTATGTTAACATGGGTATGTAGTTAAGGCACAAAATGTGTTTCTTGACTGTATGATGTGCTACCGACCTATCTTGGGTTCCAAATATGATCTGGTTCATGCTCGTAAGAAGGGAGAGTGCAGGGAAGAGGAAAAAATATGGTTTCGAATCAGTTTGGAACCTTTTGGGGGTTTTTGTTTTTGGGTATTTTTTTGGGGTTTTTTACTTTTAGAAATGGAGTCTATCTCCAGAGACTGTCTTAGTACAGGTTAGAAACTAAGAACTTCCAAAACCCTTCAAATGCAATAAAAAAAGAAGTCAAAAGTGGAATTTACAGAGAAACTATTCACAGAAGAGGGTAGTTCAAGTTGGTATGTAGCATGGAAGCATAAAAGGGTGCTGGAAGGTAAATTGCCCTTACATTTCAGTGGAATTGCCCAGCTAAGGAAAAATATTTGAGTTTCTTTTTCTGCTTGTTGTCTTTTTTGTAGCTAGATGCTTATGGCTTAATCTCAAGCCATTATGAGTCTGTTATAATATTAGAAACCCATTGAGGATCTTGGAAATAGCAGGTCGGCAGAAGTTAAGAAGAAACATGCTTAAAAAAGACAACACATTTCTGTGCTTCTTAATATATTCATCTTTGTATGTTTTAAAATCAATAAAGTGCCAAATGAAATGTATGATCTAGCTATTGTAACCAAATAATACTTCTGTTGTGAAGCCCCTGTCTCCTATTTGTATATGTATTGCACCTGAAATTTCAATTGGAATATATTGGAAGTGATGATGTATCTATGTCTGAATTTCTCTTGGTTGCCGTGAAGTAACATTCTCCAAAAGTTAGAAATTGTAAACAGGGCCTATCATAAACAGATAAGGCATACTTCACTAAATGTGTCTTGATTAACTCAAGAGACTTGTATCCTTGAGATAATCAGTTTGAATTTGGAAGAAAACAGTCCACCATATGCATAGACATAAGTTTTTATCTTAATGATTAAATCCATCGCTTCTGTTGCTTACCAAAAAAAAAAAAAAGTCTGTCATAGGAGAGATGACTGATCCCATTTTTCCCATGTGCATTTTCTTGGCAGAAGCGTTGGCTTAAACAGTTTCTGCCTTGCCATCGTGGTGACATGCGTTTGTGGCGATGTGTGAACCAGGGCAGGGAATCGATGCAGAGAAAATTGCTTTGCCCTTTTTCAGTGTCCGGCCCCACTGCTTCTTGCTGCGTTACTGGATCAGTCCCTTCGTCTGGTTCACAGCATAGAATCATAGAACGGTTTGGGTTGGAAGGGACCTTTAAAGGTCATCTAGTCCAACCCGCTCTGCAGTGAGCAGGGACATCTTCAACTCAATCAACATGATCCAGCGCAGAGCAGAGCGGGCACGGTTCAGGGGCTGGGGAGAAGAGGCATGGGGTGGGGTCAGCTTCAATTAGAATTGCTGCCGACCGTGACACCCTACCCCGAGTTGTTCCTTTGGCTCATCATATAATCCCGCTGAAGGCAACTTACGGGCAGCTTGTGTGGCAAAGTAGTAATGAGTCAACAAGGCTGGTTTTGGACCATGTCGGGCTGTGCTGTAGTCAAATTACACTTTCGTCCTCAGTAAGATTTTTATGGCAGGTAATGTGCTTTTAGAGTAAAAACTAAATCTGGCATCTTGCATGTGAGAGAAAGTGCAGCTCCGTGTTCGAAGCTCTGGGGAAAAGCTAAGATGACTTTGTACCTGTTAGCTTGCATCTTGGGTCACGTGAACAGCGGGGAAAAGTACTGAGAGTAATTTATTATCATTATTTTAACCAGCTATTATTAAATTGCAACTTGTCTTGTTTGTGCTAACATACTTAAACTTGTCAGGTGACCCATTACCTGCTATGTTAAAACATGCATTTTTTTACAAAGTGTAACATGTTTGAAAATATCTACAGGTTTAAGGTGTAGCAGCACAAACAACTTTGTGAATTTATGGTGCGTCGGTTACGCTGCGGTGGGTGCCGTCTCAGAAGGCACCGCACCAGAATAGGCAGAAATGGGCGGTCAGGGGACAGCTGACATGCAGTAAACCCGGTGCTCGAGCTGTGCTTAACCTGCTGAGTATGGACACGGAAACTCATTTTATTTAATAGGATTTGGAAAATACACAGCTCCTGTCCACTGTTGGGTATCTTCTTTGGTTTAAGAGGAGCTTATTTTAGTTACTCTCAGAATGACTGGTTAGAAAAATGATTAAACTATATGGAGATGTATACCCAAGAGGGGTTTGTCCTGGTGAAACCTAAAGGGCTATGAGTGCTGAAGGGAATAGGCGGATTGATCAATGTCCAGTAGGGGTTTAGCAATTCACCGCTTGTTGGTTGGACCAAAACGACCAACCTTTACTGCAAAATAAAATACATTTACCATCTTCTCTAAGGTTTAGACTAACGTATTTAACCTTCTCATTGCAGCAGACTAAGTGTGCTGATACGCGTGGTTACCAGAGATGTGCTGATAAGCGCTGGCTTGATAGCTCCTTGTAGCTGAATATATTGCTGTGTCCGTGCCTGTACCAACAGGGCACAATGGCTTTAATACAATAGTTACTTGTTGCAGAGTAAACACCTAAAGATTTTTTCATGTGAGTGCTTTCTTTTTAAAATTTTTATCGTAATCTCTGGAGAATTGGTTTGATAAAAACCTTCCTGTAGGCCGGGCAGCTGAAGTGTGTTTCCATTGAAAACGTAACGATAGGCAGCATTGGTCCACTCCCTCTGCCTGGGTAGATCCCGCTGCGCGATGAATCAGTGTGGGGTTTCGGGTTTGGTTTGTTCAGTCTTGGGGGTGACATGGTCTTCTTGAGTTGCTGAGTGCATTTATTGAGAATTTCTCTAATAAGGCAATACTGGACTTATTTGCTCGTCCACAACAGCAGGTACCCTAGGTTAAGTACATCCAGTTGCAGCTCGGTGCAACAGAAGAGAATTTGATGAAAAAAAATTCAGATGAGTGAGAAAATAGATGTAATGAATGGTCTTATTTTTGTTTGGCAGATAAGTTGGAGTATTATTGTCAACACGTCAACCTGTGTCTTGCAGATGTCTGATACGTAAACAAATTTTAAGAAAACTTATTGACAGCAGCAAAGCATTACACAACAGCTGTTTTGGGGGTTTTGGGTGAAGGGAAGTTGAACAGAGGTAGTTGCGTTACTACTTAAATTGGCAGACCGATTGGTTTGCAAGTAGCCATCAATACCAGTGAAATGATCGTTGCGTAACGCTTTCTTGATGTGTTTTTCTCCCAGTAGAAGAAGAAGAAAATTGGCAGGGACCATTTGAAGGATTAGGAAAGAGCCGTTTGTAGATGGACATTTGTCAAGCTTGCTTTCGCAGCTCCTCCAGTCCGNGCGGGCGAAGAAGGGAGAGGGGGGGGGGGGGGGGGGGGGGCAATCCCCGAGGTCACAGGTTGGTCTTTAAGGCTGAAATCCCCCTGTTCCCCGAGCAGCCCCCCACAGCCGAGGAGGGTCCGCCGGCACCCGCGGAGACGTTTTGTAACTTTCCAGTTGCGCCGCTTTGTTAAATGGGGAAGTGGGGGCGCTGGGGGAAGGGAGGGGGGAAGGGGACGGGTACCGGGGGGAGCCATCGCCACCGCCGCCACCGGGCTCGGTTGGGTTCGGAAAGGCGTCCCTCGGGCAGGCCTTGCGGGAGGGCGGACCGGGCGCTGCCNCTCCTCCTCCTCCTCCTCCTCCTCCGCCACCGGCTCCAGCCTGGTTCGGGGAGGATCCCGGAGCCGAAGTTCGGAGGCGATCGGGGCTGTGGCGGATCGCTCCCCCGGCGGCGCCGCCATGGGGGCCCTGTAGAGCCGCGCCCGCCCGGCCGCGCCGAGGCCCCGGGGCAGTGGCCTGGGAAGCGCCGCGACGGAGCGGCGGGTCTGGGGAGAGTAACATGGCTGATCGCGGGGAGTGCTGAGCAGTCGGGTGTCTCCGCACGGCGCCGGGCTCGGGCCCGTAACATGTAAATAACTTCTCTTTCCTGCGGATCGCGGCGGGCGGGCGCCGATGCCACCGCCCCCTCCATTTTCCAGAGGGGATTTGTGAGGCGTTCGGCGGGTGCTGGGCTATGTGGCGCAAAAGCAGTTCGCCGGGGGTGAGTACGTGTGGCGTTTAACTTCTTTGTATGAAAGGACAAACTGTGACAGCGGTGCGGGGCGGGCGGCGGGGG
>VUYV01000285.1:582807-641025 GCA_008711295.1 Anarhynchus alexandrinus | reverse complement strand
CCCCCCCCTTTATTTTTTTCTAGCACTTTTCATTTCCTGGTGTGAATCCTGGAGGGATGAGAAATGAGAATAGGGTTAATTTTTTCTTAAATATCTTGAAATACCCCCTACACGCTATTTTTGAAAAGAGTGCCATTTTAATTTTGCACGATTTCAAAGCGTACCTGTGCAGTGTTAATTTTAGGTGATCCTCCCAGCTGCCTTCATCTGTAGCTCTAAATTAAAAAGAGGGAACAAAAGCACTTTAAAAAATATACTCTATTCCTAGCGCGTGATGGATGTCCAGACCGTCATATATGATGATTTTTGTATGAGCAGTGAGCAAATAGGTCATAAGTCAAAGTAAGTGTTACGTAACTGGCTGGCTTTAGCAAACTTGATACGAACTGTAAAGGAAAAGAAAAGTCTATTTTGTTTTTGTTTTCTGATGTGGACAAAATGAGCGGCCGTCTGTCCCTTTTTTTAGTGGGATTACTTTGTAGCAGGTTGCTTTAAAAAAAAAAACCACGACAAAACAACCGATGCTTTAAAAATGAAAGCCGGTTAATCTGTATGGTGTTTTATATTTTTTCTAAAAAACTGTTTCAGTCATATACCTAATTCTGCATACTAAATATTAGGTATTCACCAGTGAATCGCTAGTTAATACTGTAACCAGATTCATTACATAATTGAAAAATGTTCCTGACTTAGTCTAGTTTTATTATTTAACTTCACTGTTTTCTAGAATAGCGTTATTTGGCATGGTGGAGTTCCTGAAAGAACTGAAGATCAGTATGAAAATAATTTGGGGTTTTTTTTGCATCTGAAGAAATAAAGCAGTAGTGGGTTAATACTCCTTTTGCAAAACTGAAACAAATCGGCAGACATTTAAAGATTCTATTCTCAGTGACTATGTAACATACCATGTATTGAAGTAAACAGAGTTACTAAGCTGGAGCTTAAATGTAGGGGTCTTTGTGCTTTTTGTACATCATGGTGATGTTCGCATGCTGTGTTTGATGTTCCTGCACAATGAAATACACTTGCTACAGAAGAAACCACTGCAGCTCCCAGACTGTTTAGTGCAAATATTTTAACCAGCTACTTGTAAGAGAAAGGGGGGCAGGAGATATACATGGTTCTCTGTGCTAGTGTGATCGGCTGCTTCCGTGCGAGCCGTTCGTTAATTTCACTAATGACTACTGTATATTTCTTTAAATTTCAAGTATTTGGTGTGTGCTTCCTTTACTACTTCATTGTAAATGTCCTTTCTTTTGATAATATACTTGGAGTTTGAGTAGCTGTAGTTTTTAATTGCTTGCCTCACTTGCAGGTTGTCTTTGTAAACTGTTTTGTGATGACTCTGCTCTTACGTTGTATCTGTTCTGTGCAAAGTAAAACGCAGCATTCTGCTGGCATTTAATCTAGATTCTTTTAGGGCAAAATACTCTTCATGCTATTTTTGTCGGAATTGTTACTGAATTTTGGTATAATTATTCTGTCAGACTGCATACTCAGTTGACTTACATCCTTTTTTTTTTCTTTTCTTTTCTTTTTTTTTTTTCTTTCTTTCCAAATGTAGTTTTTGGCATAGGTTGTTGCAATGCAAATCATGAAATCAAGGCATGTGGGATANTTTTTTTGTGGGGGGGGGGGGGGGAGGCAAGGGGTGGCATTTTTGTCATTTACATAATATGCCAGTAGAAAGTAGTTGCATCATGTACGCTTTCTTAATGTGACTGTTCATTGGACTTGCCTGAAAATGATCTCTTAAAGGTAAACGGCTGAGCAAAACTGAAAAGCAGCCATGTATTGATTTCTGCTTTTGTTTCAGGCTAAAAGGACCATTCAGCATGTGCTTTACAGGGTATTTCCAGCCTGAAATTTAGTCAGCTGTTTAAAAATATTGGTAAAAGTATTCTTTTATCATCACTGCTCTTTAATCTTATGTTTTCCTGTTCTTAAAGTGTGGATAGGAAACTCTTAATATAAAATAGTGTATACTTTGTAAACCATTTAGTATAAAATATGCAGCCCAAGAAGACGGGGAACTGGCTCTGGAGTGTTGTCAAAAGCACGCTCTAAAGGAGCTGAAAGATACTTTTTTGTTTTATTCGGGCCATTGTAGTTTTAGTAATTACAAAGGCTTCTGGAAACTCTAGGAGGTAGTGTTGTTTTCAGAAAGAAGTATTAAAACCCAGTTTGACGGTGGGCCTTTAGCTAGTCTTTTATAATTCTGTCTTTCCTCGGTGAAGTCCTTCGGGCATGTCGTGGTTCTCTTGCAGTACCCCAGCGTGTGATATCACCAATATCAGATATCTTCTTGCGATTCGTGGCGTTTGCTGTGCCGCAGCGGTGCTCTCTGGGACGGCTCAGGTGAACCAGGAAATGTCATAGCAGTTGGGGAGGGAAGGCGGTACGATCGAGACGCAGTCACGGAGTGTTGGGAATAGGGGAGCGCCTGCTGTTTAAGAGCGTTCGACTCTTTGTGTTTGGTAATCTGATGTGGAACGTATTCGGCAAACAGATGGGTCTTTGACTCGGTGGTCTTCGCAGATTTTTTCCTAACATCTTAGGTACAGGTGCATATCAAAATGAGTGGCAGAACATCATAGTTCAGCTTTTTCCTTTGGAAATATCTTTGATTTTTTAAAAATGGATCATAATTATATGTGGCTGCCTTAGGATTTATTTTCATCTCAAAGTTGAGGTCCAACGCCAGGCATAAGTATAGATGATATTGCACATATGGAGGATATTTGCGCTCTCCATAAGATCTGTTGAAAGTTAGTCATAGCGCATTGCATTTCTGTCTGTCTCTTCGGTGAAGTCTCCCTCGTGTCTGTATTCACTGGTGAAATGTTACACAGTCCGTGTGGTTTGTGCTGACGGGGCTTTTGTAATACAGCTAGAAAATAAAAGATTTCATGTTGGCTGCTTTGACCCATGTTTTCATACTGGTTACCAAGCGTTGAAAGGTAAATACTTGAGTAACATTGCTTAATTATACACTCATAGAAGATGAAGGCATGGAAGAAGAGTCTGCTTATGTGTTTATTTGTTTGTTTAGTCAGGACTTGCCCTTCTGTTTCAGGGATGAATTATTTGTTTTAGATGGAATTGAGTGTGTTCCTTCTAGCCACAGACACTTCCATGTTGTTGTTACTCCAGATCTCCCTTTCTCCACAACCCCCCCCTCTTTTTTTTTTCATTATCTTTATTTTTAATTTTGGTGCCCCAAATGCCCCAGTGCTGTAAAAAGAGAATGTAGATTGCTTTTGTAAAACTGTTTAGGAAGTGCACGTGCGAGCAGGTTATTACTGCCTGGTTTATAGTTAGGCTTCTGCCCCGACCAGCTTATGGTCTAAACTGTACTTCTGCCCCCCTGGTAGTGGGTAACAGCAGATCCTGTAGAGAAAAATGTAAAAAACTGACAAACTCTGAAGCGGGCAGTTATGGAATAATCATTTCATGGGGCATCTGTTAGAGGTGGGATTAGACAGGGGGGAAGGAGAGCTGTGTTTTTTCCAGAATTCAGAAAACCTCAAGTGGAATTCTTATTTATGCTTATCTACAGAAATCTACCTTCTTTGAAGCAAATTACTTGTGAGGATATTGAGTTTGATGGAATTTGAAGGCTTTTTTCCAAGCATGAGGACCAGGGTGAAAGGATATGATGTAATTGGCAAAACAAAGAGCCATGGGGTGGGGGGAAGGGTTGCGTTGGGTGGGACTGTGCGGGGACGGCGTATCTGGAGCCATGAGAAGAAGGATTAAGGTTGGAGCTTTATTTTCGTCACCTTGCACTTCCACTTGAGTTGGGCGATGGTGGTGGTGCTGTTTTGTGGCACCATTGAGAATGAGTTTAACAAGCAAGAAGATACGGTGGTCAAGGAGAGTGATGAGGGAATGAGTCAAGGATATTTTCTAATATTTTCAAAGGTTACTTCATCTGGGCCAAATAATAGAAGGTGTGCTAGGTGGTGTCGCTCCCATGTCAGCCTTGCCTTGCCTTGTGTACAAAAGGTTTAGTCACAGTCATGGCAGAAGTCATTCATTGTATGTTCAGAGCTGTCATAAAATGGAGGTCTGGATTGAACAGTGAGTACTCTTTTGGCCTTTGACAGACTTTCCTTGTTTGAAAAATTTGGCTTTGGCTTTGTGATATGTTAGTAGAAGGCTGGTTGCATGTAGGAATGGGTACAAAAGCAAGGTAGACGACTTACGGAAGAATTGTGGGTTTGCAGTGGTCCAAAAAGAGGAATCCAGAGGTATGGGAAGGTAATCTTTAAGGCAGGTGGGAGATTGAGGATGAGAAGCATAGACTTCAGGCTTTTTCTTTCACCTTAATCCGTCTTGGTGCAGTAACTCGTCTGTGAGCAGTCTTTCTTTTCATGTGTATTTCGTCATCTTTTCCCTTCCACTTGCCCCTTGTCGTCTTCTGTTTTCACCTTGTTAAAGGAAGCTGAGATTTTTAATTTAAGAAAAATAAACAGTTTTAAGAACAATGTAAAGGCAGTGGTATGAAGCTCCAGAAGTAGCAACTATTATAATTTGCAGTCTAGTTCTCGGAAGAAGAGAGTGATGGTGAGGAAGCCTGCAGGATTTCTGAGGCAGTTTGTGTGGATCAGGGTACAGCCTTGCACGAACAAACTCTTGAAACTGGACTGGGGAGGGGAGCCTGGACTGGATTTTGTTCAGCTTATGTATTAGACTACAAAATGTAAAATAATTAAATGTATATTCCCCCCCAGTATATTTGTCTTTGGGTAGTAAAACTCACCTAGAACGATGTAGAATGTTTAACTATGAGGAGTTTGCAAGTTAATAATTTTCTTTCATTTTTTGGAAACAGCTGTAGCTATTGACTCTGTCTTGACGGCTGTGGTTCGGTTGCCGAGATGGTTATGTCACTTTTCCATAGAAAGTTTTGGAATCCTAGTGCTGAATCGGTGAATAGCTACTATTTTAGGCAGTTCTATTGCCTCCCTTGGGGATGTTTTGAAATCAGTTGACTTCTGTTTAGTATGTTACCGGAAAGTCAGAGTTTCTGAGCTGTGGTGTATAGCCAGAAATTGCTATTGCCAGTTGTGACATCTGCTGCCATCTCCCCTGTTGGTGAAGGTTGGTTGCTACTGTTCCTCTGGTGATAGCAGGGAGAAATGAAGCTTAGGGGGAGACAGTTCTCCTGGTGGTTGATAGACCTACATACAGTTCGTATGTAAACAACCCTATGTTGTATTTATATATTTATTTATTTCCTTACGGCTGCCTAATCTCTGACGTCTGCTGCTGACAGCTTCACCAGTACTGTGCAGGAGTTTTCATTATTGATGACTCTGGACCTCCAAATAAAGACCTGTCAGTGAATAAGTACTGTATGGATTCATTTAATAATTAATAAGGATGATAAGGTATTCTCTAAGGTGCACAATTCTGTTTCAAAGACAACTGAAGTCAATAGAAAGTTTTCCATTGAAATGAAATAGTCATGAGAGCAAACGCTCGTCAGTATAAGAATCGGATAGTCCAGCCCGTTCTGTACCTACTATTTTGAACAGTGCTAACTGATTGCTGCTCTGCGCGATCAAAAAGTGTGGGGAACAGGATGCTTTACAAAAAATAAACCAGACGTTGCAGAATAGTTTTTTGTTTTTCAAATTTCAAGAAAACATGAGGCCAGTTTTCTGTCGACTTCGAGTCTGTGAAACAGTGCTAAGCTGAAATCACAACAATTATAAATTGCCCAAACTTGTTCTTGATTACTGTATCATTCATTGATGGGCCAATTAGTTGTTTTTTATTTCCACTGCTTCCAGGTACCGATAAGAATCACAGTCCTGTGGTGTGTAGAGGGAAAAATGAAGGGCACTTCTGGGCCACTCAGTGATAACTGGGCTTATTTGATGGTATTCTTGCAGAGCCGGACAGGTGGTGTTTCATGCCTCTGAGACCCACCCCACTGTCTGGTACACAGTTTCACCAAACAAACAGCAGTGTCAGAAGTGCTGATATTATGTGTTAAATTTTATCAGAGCGATGTAGGGCACGTAGGACGCCACATCCTATCTTTGTACTTTTCACTGTCTCCTGTGCCAAAATTTTCTCTTCAGGCCTGGAAGCAGATAAAAAAGAGCTACTTTGTTGGCTCTCCTGGTAAGTGACATACATTCGTAGGTGAAGAGCAGGAGACCTTTTCTGGGGAAGGCTGTCTTGAAGGTCTCCTTTGTAATAGAAAAAACAATGATGGATGTGGTTTCTTCAGCAGGTTGTAAGGGTAATTTTTTTTCTGACTGTTCTGTAGCATCCTCTGTGTGTGAAATTATTTGTGAGGAATTTGAAAGGTGTGCCGTGGTATAGTTAGAGGTAGAAAAGCAGTGGTGGTGGTGTTACTTAAGGCTTTAAGAGAAGCAAGGGGGAGTGGTTACTTCTTATGTAAAACTGTTGTAACTGGGTAAAACAGGTGAGCTTTTGGGAACACATAGGGAAATACATGCTGTTTTTTCACGATGTCAGTACAGAAGCACCTGCTACATCTGGAGTCCAAAATCAATTTGCTCAGTCTTTTCAGTAGTTTCAATCTATACTGAAAGAAGCTGTATCTTGAAATAATCTCTCCTGGAATCTCCTCTCCAGTCCTTGCAGCAGCCTCCTGAGCCTGCTAAACTCATGAGAAGCAAACTTTCTGCAGAGCATCCTATACCCAGGTTGTACCTGAGCAGCAAAGGTGAAATTTGCCAACAGAGCTCCATGGCCACCCTGGTACATGCACTGCAAGACAGAATCGCCCAGATCATAGGATTCTGCATAATACACTTTGTCTTTTACCAGATTTCCTCATGAACGTTCCCCGCATCCTCATGGAAAGTGGATGAATGAAATTAAGCAACTTTTATGTATGAGGATGAACTTGCCTGTAGTCAATGGACACCAACCGTTTCTCATAAAACTCTGTCCATAACTCTTTGGTCCTGGCATTCAAAGATGCATGCCAAATTTCATCAAAAA
The DNA here is from genome assembly GCA_008711295.1 of Anarhynchus alexandrinus. Classification (NCBI taxonomy): domain Eukaryota; kingdom Metazoa; phylum Chordata; class Aves; order Charadriiformes; family Charadriidae; genus Anarhynchus; species Anarhynchus alexandrinus. The sequence goes on along the minus strand of VUYV01000285.1, from coordinate 634,035 downwards.
GATGAGCCTGAGTGCTGAAGATCAGGACTTGTGGGATGGTTAAAGTCAGGAGCCTGGCAAATACACAAATGACAAAATACGATCATACTCTTATACCTTCCCTGCATCCCTGCCCTAAAGCTCACCTCTTTGTCTTCCACAGATAATAAATTGCCTCTTCCTCCATCTTTTTTCCCCAGGAGACAACCATCTTATGAGCTTTCCCTCAGCCCTCTCTACAAGCAGTGTCTACCTGTCTTCTCAGATGGGTTCACAGCTTTAACTTTGAAGATTGGGGGATCTGCATAGTATTCAAATAAGAGCTTTTGTGTCCAGGAGCTTGTTAGTTAGTTAACTGTGTTACTTGATCAAGGGTGGGGGGCAAATTAAAGTCCCACAAATCTCTCTAGTCTTTTAACTGACTACAAGAAGCAAAACATTATTAATCCCTTACAAAAAGTAAGGTTAGAATGCTGATATACTAGGATTGGGTATTATTTCAAATTAGAAGACAGCAGCAAAATGTCAACTGACTTTCTTCAGTGACGTGACACATGATGCTTAGGTTATTTCTGAGGCTGTGCGAGGAATTTGGTGACTTAGGGAATTAGGAGAACCCATTGAGCTGCCAGAAGAGCTTAGTGTTGCTTAACTATAAAAAAAAAAAAAGGTAGGTGTCTTTTGACTGTGAAAGCATCTTGTTGAACAGCATGATTGTATGACATGAAGCTTGCTATTCTTGAGGTTATTTTTTTACTGTGTTAGATAATGACCGCCTGACTAAGGGATAAGGCATATATGGTGCTTAGTATAATCTTTGCAATACACTATGGACAAAGATCCTGATAAGCCATCTACTGAACAGGAAGGTTATATAGGGTTATGTATAGGGTGCTCAGACATTTTCTTACCCCCCCCCCCACCCTCCTCCCGCCTGCCACCATGCAGAACTGATTCTCTGTAAGACTGCATATTAGAGTCTCTGGATGTCAGAAGGCAGGAACAAGTCTTTTAGAGGAATGAAATTTTAATAAACCACTAAAGGCCACATAATTGCACGTTCACTATTCACAGTTCAGGATGTTGAATACGAGGCTGGAAATGAAGGTTGGTGTTGTTAAAGATCAGTCTTTAGGTGTGACAGTATTTTGGGCAATAGGATGAGCTTTGTTTTCCTAGCTCTTGGTTCAGAGTCTGTTTGTAAGATGATGTGGAGACATTATCTATTTCACAACAGCAGCTATTCTGGGTCAGATCAGAGATCTGGGTGCCCCATCGTCATGCTTCCTGCAGTGGTTAATAGCAGGTGCCTAGGAAGGAAAAGGAGGAAAGGGTAATTTTGTAATGATACTTCCCTGAATCACTAATTGAGGAAGACTGGGAAAGAATTGTGGGTTTTCGGAAGTTGAGGATGGTATCTCTGTGTTAGATCTGTTTGAGCATGAGACGTCTCCTTTGAATGTGTCCATCCGCTCCTCAAATCACACAGACTTTCAACATGCTGAGCGTGGAGTGCCACAGTTTCACTGCATATTTTGGGATGAACAGCCGCCTTTTACTTGGGATTTTCTTGAACCTTCTACCTGCTGGCATCAGTGCCGTGTAGTATGTATTGGAAGAGACAGTAAATGCTAATTCTGTGATCACCTTTTCCATGTGAACTGTGATTATAATTATCAAGATGCATGAAAATGTAGGTGTGGGAAAAGCAGGACGTATATTTAGGAGAGAGGTGCACAAACACCAAAGACCTGGTTGAGAGCATAAGGTTACATCAGTGAAATTTTATTTAAGCTGCAAAAATTGTGTGTGTGTAATGGGACTGCTTTTTGAAGGCATTCGGAGACAAGTGGGCTCCAAAAGCAGGATGTCTGGGCTGTTAGCAGGTTTTCTTGTCGTTCTTGGGGCAGTATGTTTTTTCACTTTTTGCAGCCTTAAGGAATCAAGAGATCTTGTTTTCTGATGTTAAACGTCTATATTGCATAGCGTAGGTTTTGATTAACTCTATTATTTAAGTAATACTTGTATCTGGATGGTGAACCTGTTTTATATATACCATAAATAGACTTAATTATTCTGCGTGTTATGTTTCCTGATAGAACTGGTTATCGGTGAGTTCGGGTTTCACACTTGATCATGCCGATGTCTGTGGATCTACAGATCTTTAAAACCCCCAGTGTATTAATAGCGTTGTCAACCAAAGCTGCTGCAGCTTTATTTCTTTATTTTTCCTTCCTCAAGGGTACTGTAGGGGCCAGTTTGAGCATCAGCCACCAAATACCAAGGTGGCTGTATTGCTACTGCAGCACATTTCAGTGTCTAATGGACCAGGTCACGTGCAAACCCTCATTAAAATATGATTAAAGTGTTCCCTTTTGTTTGTTAGATGGAGCCAAGCCCATGCTTTGTGCTGGACCCTCCGTTATGTTTGAGCTGTGTGTTTTGAAATGTCTCTTGTTTCTGAGGCTGATTGTTCGCCACCCCAAACCCCAGCCTCCTTCAAACCTCTGCTGAAGATGCGCTGCGTTCAGCTGCCGTTCCGTTACTCAGCTCTCCTCTTACATCGACTGATGATTAAATGTGAGCAAATGAAAATGGTGTCTGCTTTCATGTAAAATGTAGTCTTCTAAAGACAAATATGAAATGTGAAGCTCCTGTTGTTGACTGGGGGTGTCTCTTGTTTTCCTGTACCTCTGCTTTTTCACTACCAAAGACTGTTGTCTTTTTTTTATTATTATTTAATTAATAACCTAGTCTTACAGTTAGAGAACCAGCATAAATTATGTTGGTAATTTGCCATGACCACCTATGGTAGTACATAAATAATGAGAGAATAACAAAAACTTACGACTAAATTAAAAAAAAAATCAAAAGGATTTACTTATGCTTTCTAAGACGAGCCTTCTTATCTTGTCTGGAAGTAGAAAAAAAAGGGCTGTTCTTTAGGTTTATTTTTTGTGAAACATGGAAATCAGCATGCTTCAAGCTCAAAGACTCATAGTGTGAATCCACAAATTTAATTTGTATCTGATCAGGTGTAGCCTTGCCAGTACCTACGGAAAGCATAAACTTATCGGAAATATGGTGTAGGTGATCAATATAAATGACTGGAGAGGGACAGCTGACTTCTTGTGGTTGTTGGAATTTGAGCAAATGAAAAGTATATTTCCAAATCAACATGTTGCAGAACAAAAAGAGATAGAAAATGCTATATAAGTTCTTAGATCTGTCTTTTCTTTTGACACTCTGTGAAATCAAATGATTTGGCACTTGTAACTACTGTGGGTAAGAGGCGTTTATAAGAAATAAAATAAAATGTATATGTGGCAGTGGTGGGGGAGGCGTCTGTTCTGAAAACATCTGAGATGCTGGAAAGTGTCCCCAGTGGGAAGGAGAAATTGCATAGCTGGTGCTGAGGCTCTCTTCTTATGCATGTGGGGCCATATTTAGAAAAGGATCACCACTAGGAACTGACTTATTAGAGAAGTGAGCAGCTGGAAGGATTGAAAATAAAGGAAATTATTTGCACCTTGCTTGTTCTTCTGAATTTGGCGAGTGGGAGGGTTGCTAACTCCAGACTATCTGCCTGTGCAAAGTGAGTTTTGAGATGAGTTTCAGAAGGTGAATGTTTGTTTGATTTAAAGCTCCACGGCTGCTTTTACCTGGGTTTGTAGGTGGCTGCCTTCTGCCTGCAGGTATAGATGAACAGGCACGAATGGAAACGGTCCTCTCCACTTGTAAGCCTGGTCTGGAACGACCAGATCCAACGCTCGATGGAGCGAAGCGCAGGATGCGTGTGCTGTGTGTAGCGCTGCGGGAAGCTTCTGGTTTCTAGTGCATCTTGCAAACATTCATGTGTATAAGTAAAGCAAACAACAGCCAATTAAGAAAAACCCACCACATTTCAAAGAAGTTATGTATAAAAAAAGAAACCTGTTTTACTGGCAAATGCTTGTCAGTATAGTAATAGCGTTCATTACAATTATTTGCGCCTATATGGCAGTTTTGTTGAAGTACAACAGATTATTTAAACAAATTCACTTGGGGGGCGAGAATTCAAATGATGCTTCTAAAGAGACAGCCAGAAGGAATGCTTGCAAAGTTTTCAGGAGCAGTTAAACTGACACCCCCCCCCCCCTTTTTTCTTTTNTTTTTTTAGAAGTGATTCTTTCTGTTACACTCAGAAAAACTCATTTTGAAAGACTTATTTTTCTTGTTTTGGCAAAATAGTTGATCAGCGCAACTGGCAAAGAACTGATGTGGAGCAACAAAGAATTTCTGTCTGGCTAAAAATTGTATCCGAGGCCATCTTGGAGCACTTTGTGAACGAGAGTAGAAAGTCTTTGTGTAAGGAAGGCCATTCAAGTTAAGTTGCACGTTTTCCTCCCCAAAATTAGCATACCAGAATACTTTATTGCAGAGCGTTTAGAATACTTTGCACAAGAAATAACAGTAAGTTGAAGATTGCTAACTGAGGATCTGTAATGATGCCAACTGACTTTTTTTTTTTTTTTTAATGAAAGCTTTGTATACATAACAGGATGAGTCATCACTGGAGAGTTCTGAAAGTGTTTGGCATCCCGAAGAATCCTTTTGTATGTCTGCTGCACAAAAAATGTATTTTTGTCATGAAACTCTGCCTTAAGAAGTATTGCAATAACTGGAAGCTTTAGGGGAGGGTTTTCTAATGTGGCTTAAATCTTGACTTTCTATTATTGTTTTAAAAATATTTTGATATTCTTAGATCTTCCTGAATAGTAGGATGAAAATATCTAAATAGTTTGTTGGCTGTTATTTTTTTTTTAAGATGTGGCTTCAGGCGTACTTCTTTTATAAATTTCTTTTTAAAAGTGTGTGTAATAGGAGCTTGACTGTTTTTCTTAGCTTTAATGCAAGTGTTAAAAACCTGGTTGTAGATGAATACTGTAATTCATTTTGCTTTATTGAAACAGAGTCCCTGTTGTAAACCCGTAGTAGCTGCTTAGCTGAGTTGTGCTTATTTTAAGTATGTTTTCTTTTGATACAGTTGTCATGTAGAAGAACTGGTTGTCCTCAGTGGTTTCTGTTGTGTCTCTTAAGAAACTAATATCTTATAAAAAAGATGGGCAAAAACTTTTTAGCAGGGCCTGTTGTGATAGGATAAGGGGTAATGGCTTTAAACTGGAAGGGGGGAGATTTAGACTAGGTAGAAGGAAGAAATTTTTTTCGATGAGGGTGGTGAGACACTGGCCCAGGTTGCCCAGAGAGGTGGTTGATGCCCCATCCCTGGGAACATTCAAGGTCAGGTTGGACAGGGCTCTGAGCAACCTGATCTAGTTGGAGATGTCCCTGCTCACCACAGGAGGGTTGGACTAGATGACCTTTAAAGGTCCCTTCCAACCCAAACCATTCTATGATTCTATGATCTTATAAAGTTTTTTCTTAACGGGTGTTAAGAACATCAGTAGTTGCTGTCCTCACTCAGAGCAACTGCTTGATAAAAAGAATCAGAAACCTTTCTTAGTGTTTAAGGTGATCGTGAGTAATGTATCAGACCACTGTTGTATTTTGCCCATGATTTTTTCTAATGATGCAAAACCTGGTTCGTATAACGTTGAAGTGTGTGCAAGGCAGCAGAGATTGAATTTTGCAGCTGGTAAAACAGGGCAGCACACTTACTTTCGTACAAGATTTTTAGGAATGTATGACATTTTTCTGTTTGTTTGTTTGTTTTTTTTTTTTCCCCCACTGATTAATTTTTCAGCAGTGCATTTTGTAAACCGTGCTAGAATTAATTTAAAAAATCAAAGCCATTGGTGGAAGCTTTTATGCTTTGTAGTAGTGATGATATAGATAGATTTATTAGGTATTAAATTTAACAGGTTTCATTTTTGTGATTTTATTTTTTTTGAATGGACCTGAATATGAAATTTATGGCCAAGGGAACTTGAAAAAAAGAACATAATTCTTCAGAAGAATTTATGAAGAAGCCTTCAGAACTTGTTTTTTATCCAGAAAAAAAAACGTTTTCATAATAATTTAGAATTTTACAGGCTTTTAATCCAAATTCTCTGAATGGTGCCGATAACAGAAAGCAGAAAAGACAGAAGGGCTTTCAGGCAGTCCTTGAAAAAGAACATAGGTTAATGATTCAGTACTGCACATACAAGTGTGATAGTTTTGAGTCAGGCTCTCGGACTCATGTATTTTTATTTTGCTGTGCACATCCAAGGCTAAGCATTTGAACAGTTCTTAATTTAATTTGGAAGTGAAACAACAGACATTTATTTAGCTAATAAAGTTCATATTTGGTGATAGTTTTTATTTAAGCTTAGAATTAGTTCAGTGGCGTTGATAAGCAGTGCACGCTTTCTCTGTGTGTTTTTTTCTTTGAAGTTCTTATACTGTGTGTTACCAACTTAGTGTTAATCTACAATAAATTAAACGTTGGATCGTGCTAATGTGGGGTGTGTCAAGTGAGACTGAAGCCCTAGTTTGTTTTTATTTTCCAGGGAAAGCTAAACCTCAACTTTTAATTTCATTTTTGGAAGAGGTAAACACTCAACATATCTGCAAATTGGGTCATAGAATTGGATATAAGAAAATAAGGCGTTGGGGTGTGTCTGTATCTACAGAAGGTAAAGTTTTGGATGGTGTTATTTTACGTTTGCCTGGCATCTTCTCAGAGCTCTTACTGGGAGGAGCTCTGCTTCAAAATACTGCACTTCTCCAACAAAACATAATTTCCAGCTGTTCAAGTGAAGAAAGTTTCCCTTAGGGGCACTGAACCAACCACGCTGTCTTTACTGTAGAATCCAGATGCAAGGAAGAAAACCGGTATTTGTTCCTCTATCAGATGACACTGTATCTTTGTTTTGCAGCTTGTAGGCCAGAACATTGGTGCCTGGAATTTCTGGGTGGTTTAGATTTTTTCCCAGGTCTTGAGAATTACGGTATCCTAGAATATCCATTTTTCCAATACGCTGAATGCTGCAGAGGCTGGATGCTGTTATAACTTTCTTAAGTTTGCAGTAAAAAGATACTTCTCGTATAATCAGTCATCGAAAAGGAACAAAGGTACATGGAGAAGAAAAGGTGGTGAAGGTTATTGAAGGTTTCCCACCTCATCGCTTCTGAGGAACTGTTCCCTGGTAATTTACGTACCCGTGTTTTGCGAGTAATGGAAACTTTCTAGTTCGCTTTACATTTACAGGGCATTTAAGGCCGCGATTCCAGAGCTGTGTTCTGCTGGCAGCAGTGGCTTCGGCGCTCGCCTCGTACCGCAGCTGCTCAGCCCCGTTCCTCTGCCAGGGCAACTGCCGGCGTGCCCACCGGGGAACCTGGCTGCCAGCTCGCTTGGGACAGCGTAACCTCCGTGTGTAAAGGGTACGGGTGGCTTATGCGGTACTGCAGGTGAATATTTGACCCGGGTCCAAGTCCTGTTAGTTTGGCTTTGACCCGCCATAGCTTTCTGTATAAAGCTATTTTTCGTATTTGTAGGTTCTCATAGTAAAATCATAGCGCTCAGAGGAGCTTTGCGTTTAAAAGGAAGAGGTCTCATCAATGGCAATTGCTTTAAAAATAAGGTGTATTGTTTTTTTTTTTTTAATTTTTTTTTTACTTAGTCTGTACCTTCTTTAGCTTTCAGGTCAATGTTTCGTTTTGCTTTCTGTGGTATAGTTTTAAATCAGTAAACTTGTGCTTTTATCATTTTTTCCTAGTTAACAGGATGCTTGATGAAACATTAAATCTTGTACAATTTTAACCTTTGTAAGTAATTTGAGATTGAAAAGGGTTCAGATGTGAATAAAAAAAGACAAGATTTGGGATAGTATTAACATCCTTATCGCGTCAGTAACATACAGTCAGCAATCAAATAGCTCCTGTTGTGCCTACATCTGTTTTACTTGCCAGTAAACTAAACCTTCCACAAGTCAAGGCATGCCCTGCCTAGGCTACACACTCATCAGATTTACGTTTTGAAATGAATAATGTTGTTCAGGATTACCTTAGTATTCTTGCAAAGTTTAGATCCAGGAACCCAGCTTCGGGTTATCTTTGTGAGAATTTTGTGCAAAAATTTAAATTGCTCAAGACAGCAACAAAAAAAAAAAAGCTAAAAAAAAAAAAAAAGGTTGCTCAAGATAACAGGTGTCTAAAGAATTCATGTTGTGATGTGTTAGTGCTGAGCTTTTAAAGATGAGAGAATAAGTGTTAATAATTCATATATTTTACTCATGGTGCTTGCAGCCCAGTTTACAAAATGATAGGTAGAGGTACTCAGTAAATGTTTTGTGGAAATTTCACTTGAAAAATCAATACAAATTGAGCCGCAATTCCCGTGCATTTGAAATTGCTTGTATCCAAGAAACAAGGAATGAAACTCATCTGAAATATTGGAGCTGGATAGAAATGGTTAATGGCAGACTGTAGGGATTAGCGTTGGGTTCAGCCTTGCTGTTGTTAATGAGCTGGAAGAAGGCGGAAGCAGCAAGCTAATGGTATTGACGGACAGCGTGGAGGCAAATGGATTTGTCAACACAAGGAGGGAGAAAATGGAGAGGATCATAGGTTAGGAATATACAAAATCTAGAAAAATGAGGAGGAGGTTCCCCCCAACCTCCTCTGACAGCTGAAACAACCATTATTGGGTCAGTCCGGGCTGATGGGTTTTCCAAACACTGCACTGATGAGAGTGAGAATCGTGGAATAAAATAATGCTGAAAGAGGACAGCAGATAAATGAATGTTTTTTTTACAGATTGTGTTTTAATTACCTCAAATATGTTATGAAGATGAATGCATTACTGTTTGTGATACCACTGGACTTTGTGTTGATACGAACAAGCACGTCCACAGGATAGTGCTGCTTTGAGACAACAGTTAACGCTCACACCTAAGTTTAAATAAAATGAGTCATGGGGGGAAAAAAATGTTGGTGAAATGTATTACTTTAGAGTTGAGTATATTTAAAATTAGCAACTTTCTATTTTTATATTAACCTCCACCTTATCTTGTAGGTGGAGGTGTAGCGATAACCGTGCCTTTTAGGCAAAGATTTTTTTTCTGTGTTCTAGGAACTCTGAAAAAAGTTATAGTGAGAGAAGAGAAGACATTTTCATAAAATACTGTTCTCTAGAAGTAATCTCTGTAGTCCACAATGGCTGAAAACATGTAATAGTTATCATCGTTCTAAATAAATAAATGAAATTATCCACTGTTGAAGTATCCCCAATGTAACCTCAGCTGCTCTGCAGACAGACATCGAGACTAGACTAGCCGCATTTACCAGCTGTGCGTAAGAGCTACACTGCACGTAAAGGGATTTCACATTTTATTATGTGGGAGGGATGATGTCAGTTTGGTTGATTATGCCCCTTTCAAGCTGCTGTGATAATTACCTGCTTGTTACCAGAAGTGTCGAACCCATTTTCAGTTCTTGTTTGCTTTTGCTGTCATGCCCTAATTGCTACATAATTTTGTCCCTGCCAATTACTACCTTGGAGTTGAATTTTACGGTGAAAAAGTTGTAAGAAGCAATAAAGTCATTGTTTTTTAGATCTCGTAATTTCAATAGAATATTTTATTACGCTACAAAGTATATTGAAGTACACGGTGCTCACTTCTGCGAGACGGTGAAATCCCATGGTTCCCGCTGCAATCCAGAGGATGTGGAAGGTGCTCTCCCAGAAAGTCACAGGTCCCTTGCTGTTGGGATGGCTGTGGTACGTGCCTTGATGGTTAAATATGCAAAAATTGAAGAGGCGTGGAGAATTGATGGCTTAGAGCTTTTTATTTTTATGTCGGAAATACATATATTTACTACATTCTTTAGAGGTGGGAACTCTTAGGTTTGGTGTTTTTTCTTACTCCTTCCCTCCTTTTTCATCCTATCTTTTACCTACTACGTGAGTTTTAAAAGTTGCCTTTGATGTAGATATTGGGTCAGCTGATGTGGTCTTTTATGCGTAGTTTTATAGAAAGATGTAAAATAAATGGATTTCTTTAAAGGTGCTGGGCGTAACAGTGTTTTATGTTCTGATTAAAACTATTTGTTTGATTTATTCAGTGGAATGAAACTTACAGTAATTGGGTTAAGGGCTGGCTGACAAAGAATTTTGTTGTCTTCGGGAACTGTCGTTGCCTTGATTTAGGTTTTTTGGGTGGTCCTCCAGCAATGAAGTCTGGTATTAGTCAATATTAATAACAGTTATTGCTGTTGAAATCTGTGTATTGAATGACATGGGCGAGCATAGGGAAGAGGCAAAAGTGGGTTGTGGATTAAGCACAGTTGAACAAAATGCTTTTCAGAATAAGGAGAGGGACAGTGTCACCATGTCGAGGTGTGTAGGGATGGGGCTACAGTGGGGAAAGGAGCATTTCTGGGAAGAGATTTAGAATATGGGGTGTTTGCGGCTGTGTCCTGGAGCTCTGTTTATGGTAGAGGTTGTGAGATTGGCTGCTGCCATTTTAATGTGATTCAGATATCCACAACTGAAAGACCGAAATGGTGGCAAAAAGTCAAAAACTGGACCAAAGATTGTAGAAGGCTTGGAGAAAAAGCCTTTGGTGAGAAAGGTGAAGTGCTCACTCAGTTAGAGTATGGGAGGGGGAGAATCCAAACCCTAAAATTAAGTAGTAGCTTGATTAGAGCGGATAATATCTCCAGAGGAGAAAATACCGAGTTCTTAAGGCTTCCCTAATGTAAGAGGAAAAGGCAGAACAAGAGCCAGCGGTTGGAAACTGAAAGCAGAGAAGTTCACGTAGGAAATGAGCAGGGAGTCATAAGGAAGAACAAACGACAAAGGGTATGGCGGAGCGAGAGCTGTTCTGAAAGATGGGCTTCAATCAGTTACGGTGATTGAGTGATATTTATGGATATTAGACTCGCGTGGATAATGATTCTGGCATTGTATCCAGTGAGTCTGCAAGCAGTTGGACTTCTGTTTTGATAGCACTCTCTTTAGCAGCTTTTTCATGGATGGTGTGTTAAACGTTGAACATCTTTGTGGTCGAAGATTCTTTTCAAATGTAATCTTTAATACATTGATTGCAACATGCAAACAGTTTCTAAGATTCTGAGGACACAGTATACCTCAATTGTAGTTCTTTTGTCATCGTGAAGGCTTTCAAGTACTTTAAGGAGACATTTCAGTGTGAAAAAATAGAGGCAAAAAAAAAATCAGTTATGCAAAAGTAATACTGTAACAAAACCAAACACTTTTACTGCTGAAATTTATGTGTGGCCAAAGTGTGAAGTGTCCCCTGTTCTGTCCTGTTGTGATACCAAGACAGTACTTGGGTAAATCTGAGTGGCCATAGGGCCACTGTAAGTTACACCCAGCCGCTTGTGCTTGCCTTGGCAGTGTTGTCTTCACAAGCGGTTGCAAGTATTGCTGTTCGAGAGCTGCTCTGCCAGCCTTTGGTACCTGAAAGTACTTCTGAAAGGTTTGGTTAAGATAATTTTTGAGGCTATGTGGTCTGGTGAGTAGAACTGAGCTTTCATGCTGTAAATGTTAATTAGAAGCATATGTGTATATGTAAAAATCAAGCTGAAATAAAAGTATAAATATCTAAGAAGCTGTCATTCCAGAAGGTCTATGCTCAGAAAAGATTAGGTAAATATACAAACAGTCCCATTATAAATCAGCTTCAGTATCATTTCTGATTATCTTCATTGCTTGTTTTTCTGGTGGCTTCTGAAAAGCGAGTGATTCAGATTGCAATTTCCAAATCCTTTGAGACAGCATCACTTACACTGTCACCAGAAGAAGCTTCGCTCGCTTTATTCCCTCTGCTCCTTCTCCAGCTACTCTTCCCTATCCCTGCTCTTCTCCCTTCCTGCTCCCAAACGGTCATGGACCTCCGATGAATGATGTAGGGTAACTGATCTGGATGAAAAACAGCTGTGTTTTGCTGGGTATGAATTCAATCTGTGTTCCTTCTTCAGCTTTTTTTTAACATGATTTCAACATCTTCAGGTTAGCACGTTTGAATCTTGAACATTTTGGCATTTTTCTCCATACTGAACATAAATTTTGAGAATTAATTTCCTGTTACCTTAAAAACGCTTTTCCTTGCCTGTTTAAACTGAGAATATCTGTGGAACTGGAGAGAAGTCACAGAGCTTGAGGACCTTTTGCAACGTGCAGTGCAGTAAACAGTAAGCTTACTGCTTGGGTGTCCTTGGATGATGGCCTCAAAGGAACTTGACCTGGAGGTATCAGTTGGTCCTCTTGGATGACTTCCACTGTAGTAGTTGCTGTAACAAGGTTCGCTGGATACGTGCCCCTATCGTGTGACACCGATACAATTTTGTTTATAACTCTGACCTGTATCATATGACGTAGGCTGAGCAGTAGATCATTCTTTTGGTAGCACTTCTGTCACACAGCCTGATCTCATCTCATGCTGGGGGTGGGAAGGAGATGATCAAGTAGAAGAACTCCTTTAGCATCAACTGCTGGAAAACTCCTCTATTTATTAATGTGCCCTTAAAGAAAACCGTGAAAAAAAGAAAATTAAATTAAAGAAATGAGGGAATAACAGTTCTAAAAAAGTAATTTATATAGTTAATCTTAATGGACAGAAGACTGGCATAGAGAAAAGACAGAGAAAGTAGCTTGGCATGGCTTGTAGTGGTCTCAAATATAAAGAAGTTAAATTTTAAGAACATTGGTGTACAGCAATGATCATTGCCCCAAATAAAGATGATAATTTAACAGTCCTTTGAACAGAAAATTAGAAGTTCTCCATTATAATTATTTGGGGCTATTTGTAACCTGTCTGTAATTGTTGGAAGGCAAATTTGTTTCTCCAGGTTGGACGAATCCTCTTCAGGGATGGAAAAAAAAGTGGACAGTTTTGTTAGCAGAATGCAGTAGCAGTTTCTGCCGTACCCATGCCCCGGGAGATTGATATGTCTGTTTACACAGAAGCTTTTAAACATGTTTGAAGACTTCTATCAGTTGTGACTGTGCTTCAGAGTGTTGCTTGTTATGCTACTTGTATTGTTGTTTATATTTCACAATAGTATTTCCAGAGTTTTATTTACTCTGGTATAAAAATAGTTTCCATGATCTGGCTTTTAGGATTTACTTCTAGTTTTGAAACAATTTTGTTAAAAGAAAAACAATTTATGTAAATTATAAATTTACACTGATACCCATCTGATTACATGGCCCATTTTCTTTTTAGGTCTATTTTTATTCTTCTGAGGTTTTCCAAGCCTTCTGAATAAGTTCTAATGGATTTTTAATTAGCGAGCAGATCTTGTGTTTTTTCCCTTTGGCTTTCCTGGGTTTAGCAGTTTTATTGAAAGAAAAATATTTCATAATACTTGTTGACATTATCTGGAATAAAAATGCATTTCTTTATAAGGAGCACTAAGGGTGCTAACAGATGGAAAAGATATGTGGTGATATGACATTCATTTCTGTTGTGGTTTTTTTCCTGTCTAAATCCATTTTAGACGGGTATTGACAGACTGTAGTTAACATGTAAGAACTACTTTTCTTACATGCCATCAATTATTTTGGGTATTATTAAGAAAATTCTACCTGATGTGTTCTAGGTCAGCGTCTTGCATAAAAGCAGGTTATTTATATCACTTTGGGTACTGTTGGCTCTTTCATGTCATGATCCTTCTAGTTCAAGCTTAAATGCTTGTTGGGGGTGGCGGTAGGGAAATACACTGGTATCGTTGCCTGTAGGTGGTTCATCGCCTTTTGCAAACAGAAGCTCAGGTGAAATTGGAGGACGGATGCCTTTCTCAGGGAATCCTGTAACACGCATCTGAGGGACAGACGGATGGGGTTTTTGTGATGTTGGTGGGATGGAGTTACTTTCCATGTAACCTACAGGAAGACTTGTGTTTACTATTAGGACTAAAGACATGAGTAAAATTGATTTGAGGCAAAAGATGCTGAGCTTTATTTGATAAGAAAGCGTGGGATGTTCTGAGTTGACGGATGCATTTTGATAGATGTAGGGTCTGGAAACCTCTCAAAATGATAGCGTGTAAGCAGGAGGTAGTTTCTCTTCAAGAAATTGATATGATAAGTAAGAGTTGAATATTTGCATTGTTTTTTGGTTAGCCCAACTGAGTTAACAATGAATACAAGCAGTGGTTGTAGTTTTTCACGATCATTGTATGCAGACTGTATTTGCTGGGTACAAGACTAATTTTTTGAGTAGAAACTTCAGTATTAGATAATTCGGTTGTTTGTATACCTGTGCTGTGTGTGGCTGGGTATTACGGCAGGCAGCACAGTCTGCACCTGCACTTAATATATCCAGTGAGAATATTTTAACATAAGCAGACAAATGCATTTTGAAAGAATCTTCACAATCTTACTGCGGTAAGACTCCGGCAGACTGCGAAGTTTCAAAAGGAAATGTTTGAGAATGACTCTTAATTAATGGTGCTAAAATTACAAAAATCTGTTCACAGAAACCAAAACTTCCACCAAGTTCCAAGTACTTGGCAGCTGTTTCTCATGCATGATGACTCAGATCCGCTGAATTTTATGTACAGGATCTTGAAATCACCAGCCAGGAGAATTACGATCCTTACCCGTTGTGTTGCCACCTCTGCTCAGAAGAGAGTAGCAGGCAAACCCTGCAACATATGAAAGAGCAAGTAGCTGGATAATTCTTAATTCTTAAAAAAGACATGGGCTTGGTCCTGTTGTGGGTAAAAAAATTTGGGCATCATGGCTTTGACAAGATTGGAGGAGTTAAAACTTGCCATAGCCGTCGTCATGGAGAAACAAATCTTGTGTTCTGATGCAAGTGGATGCTTACGCTACCCGTCAAGAAAAGACAGTGTTTGATGCAGTAGCATATTTTGATGCAGTTTTGTTTACTTAAAAGAAGAAGTGTGGACAAGTACAGCGTTTGATGGTGCAGGTGCACACTTGAAATTCTTGCAAAGGTTAGAAGATTGGTGGTGTTGACAATGCCAGTGGCCTCTCAGCTGTTAACGCTGCCACTCCATTCTCCTTGCCGGTAAAAATAGAACATGTGAAATCATTCAGCATTATTTAGCAAATTCTTCAAAGAGCCTCACACGAACTGTTGTGTGGATGAATCGTAAGAATATAGCTGTTCCCAAGTCTGGAGGCAGGTAGATACACAGAAGTAGCGGGGAGTTGGGAACGTGCAGACAGCTCATAGCTGCTGGTGCTCCCAAAGATTTGTGTAATGTGGTGCCAGAAAAGGTTTGGAAAAATAGTATTAAGTGATGAAATTTTGGTGTGTTGTTTTGCATCATTTTAATAGTGGCTATGGCTAAATGCGTTGGTAACAAATGTATAAAGGATGTCGTTTGTGCAAAATAGCAAATATGTAATGTGTCAGAAGGTTATAACTGCATCAGAGTTTTTTTTGTAATATAATTATTTCTGAAACGTGTATAATGGTTGAGGTCTGTATGTAATGTGTTTTGTGTTACAGAACTAAAACTATGAACTGCAGGTGAGAGAAAGAGACTACCCATCAGTGGGACGGTAGTTCTTGAGAAATAAGAGCCAGTAGCAGTTTTTGATGCTTTATATTGCTGAGTTAACGTGACAGGTATTTGACTAAAAGTAATTTTCACTTTCAGAAAGAAAGCTGAAAGATCTCAAAGCCTTTCATATGATTTCTCGCTCTGTTATTCGAACTGTCTCCAAATCTGAACAGCCTATACATGTAGATCAGGCAACCTGGCTTCATACTTTTAACATCAAACTCAGATTTTCTCCTGTAATGGTATGACAATAAGGCACGCAGAAGTACACGGCAGCGCAGTAGCCCCAGCCCCAGCATTTCGGTCTGTAACTGGCTGTAGCAGAGCTGTGACTCCGTGGCTATTTTATGGGCTCACGTGAAAAGTTTATTACTTCGTGTGCCTGTGACTGTTGCTGATAATGAATCCTCCTGGTTTGGTCCTTGGCTGCTGCGAGCCTCCGTCTCTCTCACCAACCCACTGAGGGTGTTCCCAAATGGGTAACAAGTTGGGAAGAAGATTTCATAGTCTTGTTAGTAAGGCTCTGTTTCAGCTAGGATAGTCTTCATCTTCTTTATCTTATCAAAGAGCAGTTCCAGACTAAAACTGAACAACTATAACTAACTTCAGGGGAGAGCAGAGAAAATGCTGAAGACAGTCACTTTGGCCCGACCAGCCTCATCGCCCAACAGAGTGTAGCTTCAGGCTCCTGAGTCTGGTGCCCTTCTGCAAAACTGGGTTGAGATGAAGATTTTCCAACAGTGAGATGACATTCCTGTTGCAGTAATTATGCCTCTCTGGTTTGGGTAGACAGTTCTGACGAGTGCCTGCAGGCAGGACATCCTATTTGCCTTTTCTCAGTCTCCCACGGCGAGTAATTTTTCTCCACTATTGGCCTGAGACCCCGGGTGGTACAGGTAACTATGCAAGAGCAGTTGAGGTTGCAAATACAGATAACCCAAACTTCACTTTTACTTAAAAGTGCTAATTCATTTGACCTTTAAACTGTTGTTAGAACTGTGCAATGCAAATTCATTTTGACGCATGATATTTTCCTCAAAACCTGTTTCGGGACAGTTTTGGTTTTTTTTTTTTTCTTCGAGAGCTCTGCATTGATCAGTCGGTTTCCCTTGTATTAGCTTCCTTTTTGTCCACAGTGACTGTACTCTAGAATGAAAGCAAAGACTCATCTATGACATCAGTACAAATAATCTTTAAAAGACGCCTATTTGCATTTCTTTAGATAGGGTAGGAAATCTTTGACAAATCTCCCTTTCACAGGGGAGTACTGGAAAAGTCTAGATAAGAATCCTCGAGCGGAGGCGAGGCTCTCTTTATGCTCTTTCTCAGACATCCCTGATCTCAAAGGGTATAATACTTTTCCATTTCAGGTGTTTAGTGCTCTCAGAGGTAACTGTGTAAAATATAGATGTGAAAAAAGTTTCAGCTCTGAACATGTTACAGCCTGGGTGAATGAATAATGTCTCTTAGATCGTTACTGGTTAAAGGAGATGTAAGATGGGAAGTTGTGATGTTTTGGTTTGAAACATAAGCTGGGTCACTTCTCTTTGATGTAGTAATTTATGAAAAGATTATTATGCTTCATAAATTAGAAGTATTAAGATACACACTTTTCTTTGATTGTACCAGGAGACTAATAGGCAATATTGAGTATATTTCTGAGATCTTTTAATAATGAAACTGAAGGTTGAGCAAGTTCTATAATGAGATTGTAATAAGTCTGGTTCTGTAGATGTTAAACAAAAATGCTTTCCTACAGTCTTTCGCTTCTCTCTATTACTAAAAGGTCAGCTTTTTTTCACCTTTGCATCACTTGTGATGTTTCTGTTGCACATCTTCTCCGTACACCAGGGTCCTTCTGCCTTTAGTATGCACATATCTAATGTAAGAAGTAAATAGGTAGAAAGTACATGTTGCGTTCTTTTATTTATAATGTGTGAAAGAAAACATTGTGGAGGGCAAGTGCAGAAAATATTATTACCTGTTACTGATTACTCGATTAAAAAAATCCTTTTAAGAACCTTTAAAACGGGAATCCATTTGAAGCCGGAGTCAATATAATAGCAAGTTTCCTATTTTAGGCTTATTAGTGTTTAGAGCTATTGCAATTAAATCTAGCTAGCTGTCGTCTGCCTTGCTTCCAGAGCCATATGCATTTTATCCAGATTTGGATGTAGAATTTTCTTAACTCTTAGGAGTAATAAAGTCTACATTGAAAAGTAGCGTTTGGGGAGGGGGGACGGGACACTCTTTCCTTGTAGATATCTCCCTGAGTGGATTCTTGCTCGCTGTGGTTCCCGTCACATGGGGCTCCCAGCTGAACCTGAGGTGCTTTAGCTTATGCTTACACACAGTTAAACTTTTACAGCTGTACTTACGACGTACGGTTCAGAAATAGTGGGAGCATGTGCTTTTTGCACACCTGTTAAAAAGATTCTTGAAAAGACTGTAACAGCTTTCACTTGTGAAAGTGTCGTGTGAGCATTAATGCGTTACTAGCCGTGCTGGCGGCAGCACTAATTGAACCTTTTTATAAATCATCCCTGTACCGTCTTCCAGGGTAAAGCTGTGGACAGATGTTCATTTAACAAGACATCTGTGCTGGTTTAGGATGTTACTGTATCCCAGATGTTACACCACTTTTTAAGGTTATTGGCCCTGTTTTGTATATTTAGTACCATCGTTTCGCTCAGCACTTTGCAAAGCGTAGGAAGGTAGGTAGTTTCTTCCCTGAATGATCTAGAGGTTTTGGCATTTGAGAAAGAGTGGGGGAAATCTGGAGTGGTTCAGATGTACGCATTCTCAAAAGCCTGAAGCAAAATGCAGTGGATTAGTTTCCATAGGTGGTCTGAACAAATTGTCACCTGATTTTGTTGGTACCAACTTACGGAGAACTTGCAGAAACTGGTGTCTGACAATAACTTTCTGGGTAATCATAAACTAGCAGCCTGGCAGTGACAGGCATCTGAGGATTGTAGCTTTCTCAGTTATTGCATGTGGTTCCAGGAGATGCTGGCCCACGGCCTCATTACTGATCACCTTGTGGAAAGAATGAGTAAGATCCAAGATGTACTTTTGACCTACGTTGTACTTGTTGGGTTAGGGTGCTATTGCTGTCACCTTTGTAAAAACAAAAACAAAACCCCAAACACGAAAAAAACTTAAAGCATTAAAAAAAATAAAAGTGTAAAAGAAGCAGTATCTCCTTACTGGCAGGTGAATAAGACACTTTTCCATTTTCCACTGGATTGTGTGTCCGTGCTGCTCTCCATGCAGTTCAGCAGAAGCTGCTCTGGTGCCCGGTGACCTCTCTGTGCTAGCGAAGGCTTTCAGCCCCCCTCCACGGGGCTTTCCCCCGGTGTGGAGGGGACACCTAATGCTCCCCTCAGCCCCGCAAAAGGGTTTTCTGGGCTGTTTTCCTAAATTTAGTTGCTTACCCAGCGAAGAATTACGAGATTTTTGTTTAATATGGTGTATTTTAAGGTGGAGATTAATGAAAGGCAATAGCTAAGAAATCTAATTGATAACAAATTTAGGAGTAGGTCACAAAGGATTTTGATAAATTACTCCATTTTATGCAAATATGAGTAAAATTATTGTAGACAGCAATTATACTCAACTGGAGTCCTATAGACATAAAAAAGTATAGTCTTGTCCTTTGTTGACTTCGTTTTGTGAAATGCTGAATGTGCTTTAAACACTTAAAGAAGTTCTGTTTCTCTCAGTGGATCTGTTCTTTTAAACAGAGGGAGATGTGCTTTTGTTTTTCCCTTCTAAACTGAACTCCGTCGTAGGAAAAAGGCAAGCGAGAAAGCCGATGGCAGAAACCTTGGCAGCAGTTCAGCGTGGGGACCAAGCCCACTGCCTCTTGGACTGACTGATATTTATTGTTGTTGTAGGCTCTGCCTGGACATTTTGTTCTTGGTTTGTAAGCTGTTGGAGACGTGGCTCATCTGCGTCGAGTACTTCTGCCGTCGCGAGCTGATGGGGTTTCTGCAATGATACGTGAAAATGTGATGTAGTTACTCCTCCCAGCAACAAAGTTTGGGATGGAGCTTCGAGATCCAGAGCAGAACTGCGGTTATAAGATCCATGTAGCAATGACGGTTCAGTACTGTCTGGCGTTGTGTGAGCGAAGGGGAATAGTCACGGGTTCATGTTCCATAATTGTTTTAAGGCAGCAAAAGCTGTCCCCGCTGCTGTCTTGCCCCAGCAGCCTTTTCACATCCTCCTTCAGAAGGATGAACTTCAGAAGAAGTAGTCAAGTCCCAGGAGAAGAGGAGAGCACAGGTTGCTTTTCCCACTTTGTTTAAGGAGGAGTGGAATAAATAAATAGAAAAATAAACATTTACAGGGCTTGTCAGTGGAAAAATCTAGTGTTATGCAAACCAGCCAAAGGCTTCATGTATAAAACTATGAAATAAAATGTATAAAGTTAATGCAAGTAACATTAAACAGTCCGTTGTTATTAAAAATGTTGATTGCAATGATTAGGTATGCTATATGGCCTTTTCAAATGGGGTTTTCTGTGGAAACATTACATTATAGTTGTCAGTACAGTGTATATTTCACTGTTTTGTGACTTGAATTATTTTTTTTCTCTAAGCTGAACATAAATTTGTAGGCTATAAAATCTTTTCTGATGATTGTGAAATGAATGTAACTAGCAAAAATAAGTTTATGATATAATGCGGTATTTTTTCCACCACTTCTTCAGTTTTATTTAAAACCTGCATGGCATTATGAAGGCTTTTTGCAGAATATTTGGGGGTGGGGAATGGCAAGAAAACACCAGACATGGTTATATCTTTTGCTGAAAGAAGCAATTATGTTTAATTAATTGAAAACTCTGATTTTCTTCAGTGTTAAATAGGTTGCTAAAATACGGTAGGGAGTTCAAGGAGTGAATACTGCTCTTGTTTAAAAAGGCTTTGTAAGGTACTTTGGTGTTTAATACATGAAATGTAGCTTTAATAGAAAAATCTGAAGCAGTATGTAAATTACTAAATAAACATAAACAATCATCATCTTCCCCTATCCAGTGACCTTCACCTCCAGGGTTGTGTTGGAGAACACTAACATGAGGTACTTGTGAAGAAAGCAGAATTATCATTTACCTTTATGATGGTTGCAAAGTAATCTTGGTTTAGTACTAACTTGTAACTTTGCATTGCAGACAGATAGTTGGTAGAAGACTAATTGGGATAGGATTTAGAAATAATCCCCCTTCTTAGCTGGTTGTGTTCTGTAAAGCTTTTGAGTGCTCCTGCACCCAAGGAAGGGATTTCACTTACCCGCACTCCCATCCTTTCGTTTGGGGCTGGCTGGTGTGCTGGGATGGTTTGAAGAACTACAAGAAACGTAATAGTTAAATGCTCCTGTTTTCTTACCAGCTGTATTGTTTTTCTAAGTGTCAGAAGGGGGTTATCTCAGTCTTGCTGGAAGAGCCTGTTCTATCCAGTGAGTGCGCTCTTCCATTTTCTCTACTCTTTTCTTTTCATTACGGGTGGGAATAAATCTGAGTGATGATCTCAAATGCTGCTGAGAGAAACATTCGTGTCCTCCCGCTTCCAAAACACGTGTCCACCTCCCAGGCAACTCACCGGAGTGGATGGGCTGATAACGGTGGCTGAAGGGAGGAGTATAAGACAGTTTCTTCTGGTTGCTGTGTAGTTTATTCTAGTTTAAATATTTGTGAAACGTGGGTTTTAAGAAGCTACACTGGAAGCTTGTAAAGTGGCAAATAACCAAAGGGGATGCTGGCTTCTGTCTTGTCTAAGAAGGCTGTTACTTATTTTGTGTGTTATGTGTGTGCTCCCACTGCTCATGGGTGAGCAGGCAAGGGGAAGGATAACCTCGTATCCCAAGGGTTCCCCCTGCGCCCATGTATTCAGCATTGTCCTGAACAAATTTCTTAGGGATGCCAAGAAAAGTCCTTCTGTCCTTCATCTCTTCTTGCTTTCTCTTCCTCCGGCTCCTTTGTAAATAGAGTGGGTTTTTTCAAGCTTTGGTTTGAGCCTCATTTTAATTCTCCTTTTCCTCCTTTGCAGAGACAAAACTGGTCCCAACACAA
Organism: Anarhynchus alexandrinus; assembly: GCA_008711295.1. NCBI lineage: Eukaryota > Metazoa > Chordata > Aves > Charadriiformes > Charadriidae > Anarhynchus > Anarhynchus alexandrinus. The sequence continues at coordinate 612,494 of VUYV01000285.1, read as the reverse complement.
TTTGAAGGGGTTTTCTTGTTAGGGAGTCCAAGACAGACACTCCTCCTCTAGCAGGAGAGCAACACATGTAGACTCAAAAGATGGTTCCAGTTCTGCTCACGTTATCCTCTTTGATCCATGAGAATCAAAGGCCCTGCACGACAGAGTTTATTTTGTAGCCGATTTAGCAGATCTAGTTCTGCGGAAATAGTTTGGATAGATCTAAGTATGATAAGAGACTGTACAAAAAAAAAAAAGGAAGTGCCAGTTTGGAATGATTTAATCACTTAAAAAACCCAAAACCACTTTCCCCCCCCAACATAGAACTAAACCCAAACCTTTCAGAGGCCTCTGTGAAAGAGGAACCGGAGCGGTTTTCTGTTGAGGGGGGCGAGCGGGGTGCCCCCGTGCTGGCCAGCGTGGCATCCCCATTCAAGGCGTGTTGGTTGGGTGAATGGTTGCCTGGGTGCTCTGGGAGGTTGGAACCGCTGAGGTACCCCAAACCGCTCAGAATTTGTATACTTGGAATGAGAAGCTCCCAGGGTCTCCCAGGCTTTCCGTCAGCACGCCGGGCAGCTCGCCAAGTAGCCTGAAAATTTGGGAGGCGAGGTGCCAAGCTCTTGGCTCCCTTTCAAATGGGCTGCCGAACAGCTGGGAATCTGGATGCTTGGGCTTCTCAGCAGCCCACCACGTTAGTCGCTGAAGAGGCAGGCAGGGAGAAAAGGCTGGAATTTGTGGTGCAAACCCATCTGCTTTCCATCAGACCTTGGTTGAAATTGAAACAAATCTGCTAGGTGTTTTCGTCTTGGTGTGTTGTCCTCATGTGATGACTTTTTGAATGTGATGACATCTAGTCACCTCTCGTAACATTTTATTTTATGGGTCAAAATATTTGTTCCACTGGAAATAATGTGTGTTTCCATGTAATTACTTTAGTGTCGTTATTATTCTATAGACTTTTCTTCCAAGGATGCTCTGAACGGATCAGTATCTATTTTATAGTGTATGTAACTGCTGGCCAGATTTTGGATTGCGTTCTCTCTTGTCTGTCTATAGTTCTCTCTTATGTGGAGCAAACAGGACAGTCGTATCTTCAAGTCTTGCTGATTTAAAGTATTTTTTTATTAGTAAAATTTGTTATTGTATTTTTCTTGTAAGAATAATCAGAAAACCTTAAGGGGCCAACTGCTGATGCAAGTGTACATTGCTAAGAACATTACCTAGAACAGGAAAAAAGGGGAGGAAACTCCTGATTTGTACAAGACTCAAATCACGTGATTGCTTAAATGTTATGTAATTTTATCCTGACATTTATCCCTCAAAATTAAATTATTTAAATCTTGGACAAATTTTAGACTTCAAAATTTAAAAAGTGCTTTCAGTTTAAGAAGAGTTTTCCCTTCTTATGTTTGCAGGCCTCGGAGTAGAGGAAAAACTGCAGTGGAGGATGAAGACAGTATGGATGGTTTGGAGGCAGCAGAAACAGAAAACACTGTGGAAACAGGTAATGGGAGTATAGTGTTGGTGCTGTCTGGTTATTGCTTCTCTCTCAGAAATGCATTTAATTACGCAGGACTTTGGTAAACAAGAAATATTTCTTTAATTTTGTAGTACAAGATGTGCATTTGGGTAGATACAAAAGAAAAAAAACCCTATATTATTTAAACATATTAATTAAAGCTATTTGAACTTACTGGTTTTAAATAGTCTAATGGGAATGCTTTCGTAGTGTCGTTATGTAGAGGCTCTTTTTCTGGTTTTGCAAATCTCTATCTAACAAAAATAAAAGCTCTGAAGCAGTAGCTGCTATTTTTAGAATACCTGCCAAAATACAGTATTACTTATTGACCTGTGTCTTCAGCTAACTACAGCAGATTATATACCAAAGGGATAACCAAATGTTAATGCTTCCTGCTGCTGCTTAGGAAACAAGATAAATATCTGTTCTTGCTTTTGTAAATATTTGTTGTGATAGTTCCCAAAAAGCTTCAGTTACCGGAGGGGTCTCATTGTACTGGACTGAGTACCGTTGTAACAGTGTGTGGTCTCTGTTCTGGCAGGTTAAGAGTCTAAAGAGACAAGCAGATGAGCTAACACACCAGATAAAGGCCATGGTGAAGAACTGTCATCTCTTTGCCAGGCGCATGTCTGTAGCCATTTGCCAGTGTTTAACCAGGGACTGAATATGCGTAGCAGGATGAAACCTGCCAGGAAGGATGGTGCCATGGCCAACTGGCGGAAGTTTGTTGGTTTGAAAAAATGCCTTGAGACATAAGGGTTTATAAATTTAATTAGGTGGCCCTATTATGTGCAATGAGCAAAGTGGGGGGGAAGCTCAGAGACACTTACCAGCAGAACTGGTGGTCAGGGCGGCGGTTGCATGGAGATGCTGGCTGAGTTGAGGGAGTTGTTGAATTACTCTTATAGCTGCTAAGTAAAGGAGGTAGGGTTGGGAAGGCACTGAAGAGAATAATCTGTGCTTAATGTAGATCTATAGGGAGTACAAGCAGAGGACCTCAAAAGAGCTATTTTTGCAGCAGCATTTTATAGAGGCCATACAGGAATATGGTTGCAGTGGTGAAAGCCATAAAAGAGGAGGCTGAAATTCTCAAGTGGATAGAGGATGAGGTTTGACGGTGTATGCTGGTCTCTTGCTTCTTACTTGCTGGATGGTGAACGATGTTGAGAAGGCTTTGTACTCGAGACTCTAGGCTTTGGGGAGCGTCATGAGTGTTTAGTCACAACTTGTGTTGAATTTAAGTGTCGTTAATGGTTTGTGGAGGGAGTCTAGATTAAAGCTTAATACAAGGATGTTTCATCGTTTTATTCTGTCCGTTGTTTTTCTGCCCCTGTTAATAAGCTGCTGATGGTAGTGAACTTGGATGGTCTTTTCCAGCTTCTGCAAGTAGGTAATTACCAGTTATTAAAGTTGAAAGTGAAAAAGCTGTAGCAAGTATTTGTCGCTAGAAAAACAGAGTAGGGAAAAGGAAAGCTAGTTCTAATTGTGTCCTATATTCCATTTATTACTCTTCTTATCCCATGTGCTAGAAACAGTCTTATGAAAATTGGCAGAGGGGACAGAAAGTGTGATTATAATTGGTAAGTCTTGTAAATTTTAAATACGTTTTTAAAAAAACAAAAACAAAACATAAACCAAAAAGAAATTCAAGCCTAAGTACTACTGGTACACTACTATGTACTTAGTGTACTAATTTCTGTATTTTTTTGGCTTTACATGTCATTATTAACAAAGTTTCTCAACAGAGATCTGAGAGCAGTTTTTACTTTGGAGGAGAGAGGGACAGAGATAATTATTTTTAAGGCTCCAAGAGTGCATATAGTTAAGCCTCTCCATTATCCTTCATCAAAATCATCCTGGCTGTCACAGAGGGCTGATGCTCCTTTCTAAAGGTACAGGCGGCAGTGGAGCACTGTGCTAGAAATCCCGGTAGACTAAGACTCCGCTGGATCTGCTGCTGGAAGCGATGCACCATCACTGCGGTGCTGAGCCCAAGGTGGTTTTGCAAACTGTACTCTTAAGTGAAGAGAAGCCTAGTAAAAATAAATAGATCTGAAACCCCATTTTTACAGGGGGAACCAGTATAGACTTGAAAGAGCATTATCATCTTGAGCAATTTGGTAGAGACAGAATTGTGATTACATTATTGTAGAAGTTGAACACCATGTGACTTAATAGAGGTTTAATCATATTAATTGAAAAGGATGCTGCCTCTAAAACTTAGTCTAAGCGCTTATCTGTGTTAATAATAAAGTATGGGGAGAAGGAGTAATCCCAGTCTATTGCTTCATGTAAAACTGTGTTAATCAAATTGAAGTATATTTGTGTTCTAGTTTATGAATTTCTACTTTGACTAAACAGGTCTTTTATTTTGTTTTCTTGCAAATAGTGGACTTGCCAACAATTTGCTGTAGTAGTTGGCAAACCAAAAGACAATGTAGTAGTATTACAAAACTTGAAATGAGATCATTGTAACATCTTGATGTGCGACTTCTGACATATTTTGAGTCTCCATATTTCTAGCTTCTTTTCCATTGTTTGGCTCATGTGTTGAGAATAATCAAGAATTCTTTCACTGTGAGGCTTTTATTTCTTGTTTGTTTGGGTTCGGGAGGTTGTTTCTATTTTGTTTTATTTACAGAGTCTAGCATTACTGGTGCCCTTTTGTGAATTAATTAATTTTCATAAAATGAGAGAAGTCCATGTTATTAACGTTGTAGTCAGTATAATGAGCTCTACTTTTAGGGAACGGAGCAATGCAGGAGGAATGAGAAAGAGAGGGGGAAAAAGGAATGCCCCATTTAATCCCACCTAGAATAAAGAGGTGTATTCTAGCTGTCAAATCTTTTATGGGGAAAAAAGCAAGGTGCGATGTAAGTACTAAACATTATACATTTTTTCTGTTTGCAATGTTGAAACAAATGTTTGTTCAAGGAAAAAAAAAAAACCAAAAACAAAAAAAGAGCAAAAATTCTTCCTGAAGTGGCTCTTTTGTAACGTTAAGGCATGACAATTTTAATTGTAGTTTGGGAAACAAGTTACTACCCTTAAAATTCTGTAATCTCATGGAAAAAGAGGCAGAATGGAAGCAAAGAAGGGTAAGATGTGTGCTGCTCTGATCATTTCAGTATGGGTTATTATCCACGCCAACTCCAGTGATTTCTGAGCCCTGCCCGTTTTCTGCCAAGTGCTATGTTCGCTTTGGTATAAATGAGCATAGAATTCTTTAAGGATGGAAAGAGAGGAGGGATTTGGAACTGGAAAAAGGAAATTTTTGGAATTTGGAATAAAGATCTGTTTGGAGCTAAGTCAACTTTTTCCTTAAAAATGGTGCTGGCAACTGTTTCTACTGAATCAATAGACTTTCAGCTTCTTGTAGACCTCAGGACAGACTCCTTTCCTTTACCCACCAGCCCCGTCTCTCTTGCTGATTTCTTGGCTCCTCCCTTGGGGACCGTTTCGCTTCTCGGCTTCATATGGGTCTTTCCAGCTGCCTATTCCTTCATTTTTCTTCACTGTGGTTCCCCCAGTGATGTTGCACTGGTGTTTCTCTATCCAACCGATGTTGAGCTTACCCATCCCTCCCATCATTTTAGTATCCACAGTGTTGTAGCATGGTCGAGGTTGGCTGGGACCGCTGGGGATCATCTGGTCCAGTCCTCTGCTCAAGCAGGGCCACCTAGAGCTGGTTGTCCAGGATCACGTCCAGACAGATTTTGAGGATCTCCAAGGATGGGAGACTCCACAACCTCTCTGGGCAACCTGTGCCAGTGCTTTGTCACCCTCACAGTAGGAAAGTGTTTCCTCATGTTACAAGTTGTCTCTTACAGATGTTCACAGGGAACCTCCTGTGTTTCAGTTTGCGCCCATGGCCTCTGGTCCTGTCAAGATCTTCTGGCCATCAACACCTTCCACCTTTCTAGCTATCAGTAAAAACACAGTTTATTGTAGAAAACTGTGTTCTCCTGTAGGTCCTCTTGTGTTGCTCCTCTCCGTAAGAGTAGTTTTCTTCTGATGAGTGAATCTCTGTAATGGCAAAAAAAATACAAACCACAGAAGTCTGGAAAGCACGTGGCTTTGTGTGCATATGTGTATGCAAATACAAAACTGCTAATCAAAAAGAAAGCAGTAATTAAACAAATACCTCCTGGTACCTACCTTTCTGTAGGCTTGGTGCCCCTTCGCAATTAATGAACACTTGGCTTCTGATTCTTTTCCCCACCTTCTATTAGTTTCAGTGAGTTTCTGTGCTTGGTATTTTCTTTGTTCTGCATTTAAGTTGACTGAGACTGAATTCTGTGTGTTAATTCTTTGATTATTCCCTCTTTTTTTTTTTTTTTGAGAACACTTGCAAAATATCCAACTCCTCCTAGAATCTGTAATCCTTCCTGTCTTTATCTCACTATAAAATGTTGAAATTCAGACTCTGATCTGGGAGAAGTGCAGTAAAATAAGTTTATTTGAACTGCTGAGTGTCTTGGGAAACTCATTGTAAATCCATCAGGTATTCTGTTTACAATCTGTACTGTGTCAACCAATTCTTAAAATAAATTAGTACTTAATAACAGACCCTTACCTCCCCATGGTGTCTGGAGGCTTCAGAATTTATGATACGTAAAAGAATCGGTGTGATTTTACCAACCTGTAGCTCCTTGCCTGCGTTATTGTCGTTAGTAATGTTATTTTCAGACCCAGTGGCATTGCCCGGCCAGTTGGTTTCGCGTTGGACTTCACATTAACTGCCTCAGGTCTTCCTCTAATCAGCCTCTTTTGTCTTGGGGCAAAGCACAGAAGAACCAGAAACAAACACTTCTCAGTGGAAGAAAGTTACCCGTGTAGAAGCTGCCAGAGAACTTTGGACTAATTCAGAATCTCATCAGCTTTGAGGCAGCTTGAAAAGCACTTTTCTAGAGAAAAAAATTACTGCAATATCCTACTTGCTAGAGAAAATAGTCATCTTTTGTACCAGGATGAACCATACTGAGCAGAGCCTCCCATTGAGAGAGGTAAAACACACCTGAGAGCAAGTCCTGCTTTGGGTGAATCAGTAGCAAAAGCTCTCATCAACTCAACACCACCAAAGACCTTTTGAAATTCACTTTGTGCTTTTCAGACAGATACTTGGGCCTCACCACTATGTCGCTTATCACTTCTAAAATTAGTGAAAGGAAGAATTAACACCACTGAAGGCATTACCTGGAGATTAAATTTGTCCATAAATATTTGGGGCAAATATGTGCTTTAAAATGCACTTAAATATGTTTAAAGGCATTTAATATTCCCTGTACTTGTTATAAAAGGAGTTGTTCCTACTTTCTTATGCAGCTGACACCTGCCTGTCCAGCCACTGGAAAAATTAGCAGAACTGAAGCATCTTGTTGTTGTTTTTACAAACATCTTACTGTTTTTCGTTGTGTTCTGGTAATTTGTTTGTAATGAGGAAACTAAACGCAACAGGAAGTTATTTGATATTTGCCTTTAAGTCATTACAGGCTTACTTGATGATAACATTTATCATCATGCATGCTTAAAACGGGCCATTTAGAAAAATCTGAATTTTTTCCTTCTGACCAGTATCTCTGTCTCAGGTGTTCTGAGAGTAGGTGGAATATTTTCTAGTAGGTGGAATCTGTTAGTTCCAAATAAATTCTAACCTCACTGAGTTTTTTGTTGTGGAGGTTATTTCTGAAATGCAACCTCTTTTTTTTTGCTTATTTATTCAGTACTGCTCTTGCAGGTTTGGTATCAGACTATGCTTTGTTAAACATAACCAACAGGTTTTGGAAGGAGTTTTCAAGGACCCAGAATATTCCACCTTCCCGTTGCCCTGACGCTTAACGCTGATGCTGGTGCTGCTGTGTCATTAGTGACATGATGGGGGAATTTGCATTACCATGATGGGGGAATTTGCATTACCATTACCAGCCACGTGTACTGAAATAGTAGCATGTATCTTGTGTGCCGTACACTCTTTTCCTCGCTGGAAACGATGCTGTTTTGTCTATGTTTTAGTTCTATGGACCTGTCTTAATTTCTGGCAATGTTGTGTTGAGGCTGACTCTCCAGTTTGGTAGAAGAAGTATTAGAGAAATTCAGACCCCAGTCCCACCTAATTAAAAGCATAGTATAAACCAGGTTGGCTTTGGAGTCGCATAAGCATCTGCCCTGGTAACCCTTTTCTTGGTTGGGTACAAAAGGGAAGTAAGTAGCAGGTAAAACAAACTTATTTAGGGTAATAAAAGAGGTACCCGCCTGCAGGGCACTGAACACTGACCATGGAAAACGAAATTACTCTTAAATTCAGTAGTAGTGCATGTAAAAGAACATGCAGGGGAAAATCGCCATCCTAATTTTGTGTAAACAAAAATGGGCTCTCAAACAGCTGTTGCTACCTGAGCGAGCGGTGCTGTAGTTCTTCTGAGAATTGCAGTCGCTTTTATAAGTCAAAGAAGGAAATTGAATTCTAAGAATTACTTGCAAAGGGATAAGGGGGTAAAAAAGCATCAGTGTGCGTTTTTTTTACTGTTGCTTTATAAACCCATCACACAACTGCATGTTAAATGCCACGTGCAGTTCTACTTCCCCTTCTCCAAAAGGCCGAGCTCCAATTGGGAAAGTACAGGAAAGAGTAACGAGGACAGCAAGAAGTAAATAATAGCTTCTGTGAGGGGATCAGTTTAGGTGAAAGACTTCAGCCTGAAATGATGTGACTGGAGAGGAGTTTAATAAGGCCTCACAAAATGATGAGTGGTATGGAGAAAATGAACAGGGAATGATGATTCATTTCATTTTGCAACACAAAACTTAGGGGACAGCAGGTCATGTGCAGAGCACAAAGGTGAGGTGCATTTGCACTCGGCAGCTGCTGAAATTATAGAATTCATTGCTAGTGGATGCTTTGGGCATGAAGAATTTACATGGGTTTCAAAAAGACCTCAACAAATTAATGGAAAAATAATCAGATGAGTGCTGTTGAATACCACCCCTAGCTTAGGAATTTCCTTAGTCATGGATTGCTCGGAGCTGGTTATCCTATCCATAATATGGTGTCTTGTGTTTAGAATGACTGAGGTTGTAGTAGAAATGATCCTACATTGAAAACCTTATTTTTATTTTATAACCATTACAAAATTTGCAGAAAATTATTTTCTGTATAAAATGTATTTAATAAATAGGAGTTCTATTTGAATGAAAAGTATCAAAGTACACACTGAAATGTACGAAAAAGTAACTGTGGACTTTCTTCTCATCTCTGTATAACAACTGTCACAGTAAGTAAATCACTGCAATGTCCTTCAGGTAGGAAAAAATAGATAAGTGGTGGTTTTAAAAGAAAATACAACTTGTGCAGCACTTGCAAAAAAAAAAAAACCTAACAAAACACTTCTGATGCAGTGGTACGTTTTGTTGTTCATTGTTGTGAATAAAATTTTACAATGTTGACTTAAGATGAAGAAAGTACGCCTCTGTCCATGGAGAAACGGTGGTTACATGTGGTTATTACCATTGCGCTCAAACTTCAGTGTGCTTTCCCCACCACCCCCCCCCTCTCTCCCATGGCTGTGTTTTTAGCAGGCAAGGATATGTGCCTACAAACTCAGAGCAGCCTGAGTCACGGTGGCAGCTATTAGCAGGCATGACCTTCTGCGTGGCTTTCAGTATGCCCCGGCTTGGCTGGCTGCTCTCCACAAGGGTTGCAGGTCATCTACCGGTTGGCCACCGCGTGTCTGTTCCCCCCTGCTCTGCTGCTAAAACCTACACGTACGACGTTGTAGTATGTGAAAGACTTCTGAGCGTAAATAGTTGCTGTGCGTGGCAGTCTGAATTTCTCGGGCACTACCAGGAGAGGTGATCTTTCTACTAAGTTGTGTCCTGAACAGTAACGGGGTTGTGAACTCTGAGTAGTGGAAACTTGTTTTGTTCCTAAGTTGGGACAGTGAGTGAAACTTGATAATTATAGTACCAGATTGGCATTTAAAATTCATAATTTACATTCCCTTGTTAAAATTTCTTTTCATATTGTTGCTACACATGGTTTCTTCATCGGTTTAAGCTACCAGAAGCTGGAGCATTTTGGTAGTGTTTGTAGTTCTGTAGACCCCCAGGAGGCTGTGTAAAACGCCTTGGCCCGTTAGCCGTTTTCTGACGAAGCACGACCCCTTCCTTGTGCAAAAATAACAATTGCATCTGCTGGTTAAAAGGTTGTTATTCCCTCCTGCTGATTATCTTGGTAAGCAACAGTCGAGACCCCTGGAATGTCCCTGCTGTGTTTGGCGATACTGGTATTTTCCAGACTGCAATACTTTTTGTTCTTACTGAAAGTTTTGGAAGCTCATGACATTTGCTTCGTTGTCTGCCAAATTAGCAGTAGGTCTGGCATTAGAGTCCCAACCAGTAAACAGTCAACTCGTTGCATCTAAACAGCAGTACAATATTTATTTTATGTTTATAACAACTGTTTTGATATGTATTTTTTTAATGTCACTATATATTGAATATTATAAGATTTTAAAGGAGGGTTTTTTGTGGCAGAACTCTTACAGTACTTCCAGGTTTTGACTTGGAAAGTAGTTTCTAACTTTTTAAAAATAAATCTTGGATATGCTGGTGTCTTTCCCGGTTGCCATTGCAGAGCCCGCACACGTATCTCCTTATCTTGCTGTAGGTTAACTCAAGTGGCATGTGGAATAGAGTCCTGTGATTACTAGAAAACAGAAAAGGTCTGTTTGTAACAAAAGAGCAGTTTAGACCTTTAGCTGGTGTTGCTTCATTACTCTCTCTTCATCTCATCCCCAAAGAAATCATGGAATAAAATTCCAGCCATCACCAGTCGTCTTCCCACAAGCATGTGCATGATGGTCTGCAAGAGAACCACTGCCGCAGGTGGGCTTCCAAAAAACAGGGCTTGCACCAGTGCAGCTACGTGTCCCGTATGTGTCTGTGCTTTAAAGCCTCTGCCCCTGTGTCTGAAGATAGAGCAGGAAAAGAGGAAATTGTCAACACAGTTGTTACTCTGAATGTTACAAATCCCTGTATAAGACACGTAAGGAAGGAGACCAACCAGTATTAGGCAAGTGGGTAATCCCGTAATCGACTGAGACTGTATGTGCTGTTTGTTGCTGTCTTTCAATATTCACTGCGTTTTGCTGTAGAAAGAGGAATAAAAAAATTAAGAGAAGACATTTTTGAATGCATAAAGTACAGAGCCTTTGTAGAGATTTTTTTTTTTCCCTCATTTGAAAGATTTCAAATGGCTTCTTCAGTATTGTAAAACCAAAGAACTTGTCTTTGTCAACTCAAAGCCCAATGTATACATCTTACTTAGGCAGATGTGATGAAAGTGTTAATTAAAAGACAAATCTAAGGCACATTTTGTCAATCTTACTCATTCTCGTGACTTTCCTGCCTATCTGTCCCCTGTCTATGTTAGGCTTTTTTTTGAATTTGGGCTACTATTTCGTGTCTCTGTCCTTGGAGATGCTCAAAAGCCGCGTGGGGATAGTTCTGGGCAGCCGGCTCTGGGTGGCCCTGCTTGAGCTTGGGGGCTGCTCTCCAGCCTCAACCATTCTGTGGCTCTGGGAATGTCACCCAGGTTGTAAAGCGTATGGAAGTCTCGCCCCTTTTGGTGGTTAATGTGGGTAGGAACTTTACTGCTTGTACTTTTGGGGATTTTTTTTAACCTTAATAAGAAAAGAAGGCCTTCCTGTCCTCACCAGTCAGGTGGGGAAGAACTATTGATGTCATTGTCTTCAAATAATAATAATATTTAAATGCTATGTTTCCTACTATTTTCCCAACGTTTTAGTAAAGGGTAGTGACGTAAAAGAAAGAACTTAGAGACATTTGGGAATTGTGCAATTAGCTTTTTTAATTTTTAGTTCCCTCACAAACTCATTATGTGTGGGCTCAACTTTCATTGTGACAGAAACAGTCATGAAAATAGGATGCAAAATAAAGCCTTATTTATGAATCTGCAAATGAGCTTTACATTTATTAATCATTCGTGGTTCCTTCATTCCCAGAAGCTTCAAAGTAGGCTGCCATAACCAAATCTGATGAACGTTCATTAAATACAGTGAGAAGCAGTTAATGTATTGCACCAGATGCTTCCAAGAACATCTCTGAGGCAGCGATGAGGGTATCTGCTGTCCCTTTGCCATGCCAGTGCCGGACTCCCATCTCCCTGGAGTTTAACTGACAAAACGCGTTGCTTCTGTTCTTCCTTAATCTTCTGTTGGAAAACTTTCACAAAGTTAAAGTATGGCACGTACAACTAACATAAACGCTATTTTCATTCTGTTTGGTGAGCACCGTGTTTTCAGTCTTCCAACAGCATATTGAGACACAGTTTGGTTTCTTGCAGAGACAGCAGTTGAGATGTTGTTTGTCTCATTTAGTATAATTTGGGTCCCTTCTTTTCTAGGGAAGCAAACAGCAGGGGGAAAAGCACCATAAGGCTGTAAGCTCATATAGTCATCGTGTGTAGTGAAACAATCTGTGTCTTCTCACGCAGTCCAGAGTTCTTGAGTTAGTGCCCGTGAACTTTGCCTTTCCAGTGCAATGGCTGCCCACTGATGTATAATGGGATGAAAGCTGGCAAAGAGTAAAGGGCTTTTGCTTACTTGAAAGTTTCTGCAGGCACACAATAAAGCAGAATTCCTTTTGCAAAGTTAAAAAACTAGGTTAAATAAAGTCGCCAAGATGGATCAGACCACCATTTCTGGTGGTCTTCCTCGAGCACCCCATGTGTGGTTGTCCTGGGCTGTGCTGTGGGTTTTGTTTGTAGTGATTTGGTGTCTGCCTGTCTTGCAGGTGTGTTTGTTTTGTGCTCTTCATTGAGGCTGTACTTAGAAATTTCAGGATTACTTGCACAAAATTATCCTTCAGATCCAACGTACTTTGGAAACTCACTAACTCAGACTGTTATGAACGGCTCCGCTGGATGCTGCCTGTTTAGGAGTCCTCATCCAGGAATGATTGCAGGAATTGTTTGTTCAGATGTGCCAAAAACTAAGGGTGTGGGGTTTGGGTTGGTTTTGTTTTGCCTTTTTTTTTTTTTCCCCTGTATGGAGCCATTTACTATTACAAGGAATGCATTCCCAACAGGATATTTATTTAGTGTCAAATGATTGTCCAGCAATTTTTTTTTTTTTCCTAGGACAGGTTGGTGGATTTGGTTTAACATGAGCCATTTGGCTTTCAGACAGGTGGTCATTTTTGGATGTTTCAGAGATCCAAAAACATTTCAGATGTATGTTACTGAGTAGCTTGACTGAAATAGGTAATGCAATTCCAGTTTACACCAGCTCAAATAAGTATCTGGCACACCCAGTCGTGAACAGGAATTTCTTACTCTTTTTTTCTTAATTTTGTGTTTTAGATGCCTTCATTGAGGGTTTTAAATGTTATACATTGTCTTCCTAAATGAGTTCACTCCAGGTTAAAGAATAATTTTACTTCAATCTCTGTACATCAAACAAGAAAGATTTCCCCTTCTCGATGCACCCTAGCGGGCATATTACTTCAGTATTACAGACCAAGCTGTGCAGTTCTATGTTCTGAGGATTTTCCTCTCTTTTATTGTTCTTATAAATAAGATTAAAGCTTGTAGCAGGTTTCTGTGCATGCCTACCCATGCTGCAGATTCTTCTACCCATCCATTTCTCTGCTTGAATCATTTATCCTTTACAATATTTGATTATATTTTGACGTGTATTTTTTTAAAAAAAAGTTAATGTATCTTCTGCTTTAATCTTCTAAATAACCTGTTGCTTCGCTCTAGCTGGCTTTCTTTGAAAGAGCTGTATGTATTGGCCTCTTAGCTCAAACCCAGGTTCACTGGAAGCTTTAGGTGGTGTGCTGGACGGTGGCTGGACCCAGGTCCTTGGTCTGGCCCTGCTGTGGGCACAGACGTAGCAGCCACGGACACCGACAGGAGGAGGCAGTAGTCTTAAGCCAAACATGCCAAAGAACATCTGCCAGAGTCCTATGGTTTCGATGTTATCTGGATTTCAAAATCAAAGTATGGAGGAGTGTGGAAATACCAAATTTTACTGCTCTCCAGCCTTGACCCTTGTTCCTGTGCATTCTGATGCAGTCAGGGCGGTGCGTTGCCGTGTCCTCCTGGCAAATCCCAGACTCTCTCTGTGCAAAGAAGGGAACCAAATGGGAATAGGATTTAAGTTACACAGACAGTAGCAACTTCGTGATTCATGTTTCTGAGCAGAAACAAACTTTCTAGGCAAGTGGAAGCATTGTCAGCTGCAGATGTATATATTTCTGTCTAACAACTAATCTAAAGTGACAGAATGCTGCAAAAAATGCTTATATTCCTACACTTCGGAATGAACTTTAAGCTGGCATAAACTGTGTCCTTCTTCCTTCACCTCCGCGACCCTGCGCCGGCGTAGAGTTAGTGTAATCGGGAATGAACTAGTGCAGGGAATTGAGCAAAGCTAAAGCGAATCTGGGAGGAAAAAAGGTTTATTATACCCCATATGAGTGTGCTCACCCTGATGTTTGTTCAGGGATGACAGAACAGGTGCAGAAGAGGAAATTTGGAGGGAACGAGATGGTCTAAAACTGCAACCTGGTATGAAAAGGTTGTCATTGAAGAGCACTCCCCCTGCTCTGTTCTTCAGCACTTATTTAGTTCAAAGTGGTAGGCTGTGTTACGGAAATAACTCTATAAGCATTCAATTTCATGTTTTAGCTGGATGTGAAGCATAATATTTTCCTACTCTTGTAATTATTGTGTCTGAGAACATAGGTACGTGGGTTAATCTATCTATAAATAAAATGGATGTTTGCAGCACAAGGGAAAGCTTACAGCTGTTTTTATAGTCTAAATAAGTGAAAAAAATAACAAATAAATAACCATTATTCTTATTTTGTAAACAGAAGTCAAAGAGCAATCTGCAGAAGAGGATGCCCAAACGGAAGCGGACAGCACCAAGCAGCTAACACCAGTCCTTCAGCGCTCAGTGTCGGAGGAGTCTGCGAGCTCCACTGCCTCCGTGGGTGTGGAAGCTAAAACCAGGTTAGTGAGCGAGGAGGCAGGGCTGGGAGTCGGGTAATGGGGTGCAGAGTGCTTGGGGCGCAGGCCTGGGGGTGCTGCTTTGAAATGCTGGCAACGGCAGCCTGTGCTTGAGACCGATGGCTTAATTGGCATATGGGGAGATCAAGGTGAAAAGCACATTCCTTGAGTGTTGTCCTCAGACTGCACTGGTAAACCCTTGAATTACAGCATATTAGCTGTTTAAATTAAAACAGACATAAGTGATACGAGGTAAAATGTGATTACTGAAGCTCTCCTACTAAGAAAATGGGGTATTACAAATCCATGTAAAGTTTCAGCTTCTATGTGTATATTTTCAGGAACAAAGTAAAACAATTCTCCTGTCATTTCTACTGTCTTCTTCCTTATTTCAGAATTTATAATACAGAAAATAACATTTAGGGTTTTTTTTTTTTAAACTTTTTGTCAATGTAAATTAACCCCCAAAGCAGTGAAAGTATTAATTGTATTATTTGAGGGAAACCATAGCACGCTGTCTGTGACCACTGTTGAAACAGTGTCACAGAGCTCTAGCAGAGCTTTTGTGTTGAAGCCCTGGTAACAGCTTTTAACCCAGTAGTGGGTCTCTTCTGTTGCGGAGATTGCTGTTACCAGTTACCAGACAGTTACAGGTGTAATTGTATTTTGACAGACTTGGAGAGAATTGTCGTCATCGTTTTACTTCCTCATAATCTGACACAGAGCTTATTTTCCATGCACAAAAAATTACTTCATTTACTTGCTGCATATATAATTTTCATGTTTTATATGCTCACAAGCTTCTTAGGTTCAAATAGATGCTTCCCTTCTTACTCGGAATTTCTGTTAAATAGATCTTGTGTGTATACCTGAATGAAATACAAAAAAACTGCGGTTCTTAATGGAATTTTCCGGAGCTGGTATTAAATTGCAGAAAATATATAGAGGAACTTGAACTGAACAGCTGTTTTGGTTCTTTATTTGACCCTGTTTTGGATCATTTGCAAAAGTTTTAGTGCTGTTTCATCTGCTCTCTGTTCTCAAGGTTACTGTCTTGCTTTGATCATGAACAGTTGATTGCAGCACTTTCCCTAGCCATAAATTTGTTTCTTAAAAGCTGGACAACAGTCTTCTAAAAAAACTTCTGTATGGTTCTGAACCAGCCCTTACTTGCCTTCAACTTACTCTTCTGTCCAACTGAAAGTGTTGACTTTTGGGACAAACTTTTTAGCAGGGCCTGTTGCGATAGGACAAAGGGTAATGGCTTGAAACTAAAAGAGGGGACATTTAGACTAGATAGAAGGAAGAAATTTTTTATGCTGAGGGTGGTGAGACACTGGCCCGGGTTGCCCAGAGAGGTGGTGGATGCCCCATCCCTGAAAACACTCAAGGTCAGGTTTGATGGGGCTCTGAGCAACCTGAGCTAGATGAAGATGTCCCTGCTCATTGCGGGAGGGTTGGACTAGCTGGTCTTAAAGGTCCCTTCCAACCCAAAGTATTCTATGATTCCATGACTTCGATTAGTCAAGATTGAAAGGCTGTTATGGGCCCATTGCTTTGGCTGATCAAAGCATTGAAAAGCTGAGTGCTATTAATTTTTAATTAAAATAACAATGATCAGACCCTGTCTCTGACATTTTGGAAAGAAACGCATTAAGGAGATGTGAAACAGTTAATTTGGAGTCATAGGTTCCTCTGATCCCAGGTAATTTTGCTTCCAAACTTAGATGCAGAATTGGTGTTAGTTGCAGAAGTCGTTGATGTCCTCATAACAATGGGGGAAAGCTTCTTCTGGTCTGTGACTTCTAGATCAATTGTCTGTATTATTGTCTGTGGTGTGCTGACACCGCCACCAAGCCATGCAGGGGTAGGAGGACTGGATTCTGGGTGGCTTAACTCCCTTCTCTTAGCAGAAAATACAGCACGTGAAATACACAACCAAATGCCATCAGTGTGTGTTAGCGGTGGGAGGAAGTGTATCGAGATTTAGGATAAGGTATGACTCTGTAGACTCTTTAAACCTGTAACTTGGGGAAGTAGTTTTGAAGCTGATTTCCAAATTCATCATACTCATCAGCTTAACCTCTTTTTCTAAGCTTTTCTGTTTCTATTTTATAGAATTCCACTCAATTCAGTGGAAATGTTTATATATTTAGAAATAAATTTAGGTATGCAGGACATAGGAGAATTCTGGGAGTATATTATAACAGACAGTGTAGAAAATGCCTAGAACACAGAAAAGAACCCAAGCCTCCACCAGAAGCAGAGGCAGGTGTAGGTGGAGCTACTTTTGCCATCAGTTTTTCCAGAGTTGAGTATAAGACAGTTCTGGGGTTTTGGCTTCGGTAGTGACGATAAAGGATTTAGAGAAGCACAGGACACAAGGCATAAAATGAAGTCTTGTACATGAAATAACTAAATAATTTTATACCAAAAAATAGTGATTTTAACATAGTAGGATATATCAGAACTAGGATGGGGATTTCAGTAGCTGAGACATTAGCCAAAGCTTGGCTTGTGTGCTCTTTTTCTCTGGATCCCTCTTGGACTGAGGCTAAATGAAGAATGTTCAAGAGAAGAGTGAGAGAGAGAAGATGGTCAGTGTTGGAACCTTTCAGAAGTGGGATGTGGGAGTCCAAGAGAACTATAAACTGCCAATGGGATAGGAGTGAGGAATTTAACAACAGATTTAGGATTGGTGCTCAGAAATTAATGTGCTAAAACCCATTAAAATAAATAATACCTGAGCCCTTCTGGGGTAGGGAGGCTGAAGGGTGAGGTGTTTGTGTGTGTGTGTATGCTGGGAAGGAATGAGTGAATTATTGACCACATGTGGGGAGGGGCAATAACGTCAAGCAAAGATAAACTATCAAGCCTGGCAGTAGTACAAGTAGTGCTGCCAGCTCTTATATATCATGAGCGTCATGGGTTTTGGAGCCTTTTCCTTTGGTTGTTCCCTTTTTCTTTTTATAAGCCTTTTGAGAAGCTTCTGTCAGCTCAGGACTTATGGCTGAGTGGAATCCAGCTTCTTCGAAAGGAATCTGCTCCCTTGGTTTGCGCTGCCTGCAGAGAGCAGGGGAAGTGCAGCCCATGAGGCAGGCACGCAGCCAGAAACCGGCTGCGATTTACAGCAGAGCCCACTTCTACCTTCCTCCTCTGTTTCCCACATTGTCAACTCCAAGCATTAAAAGCTAACGAGAGTGGTCTAGAAACACAATTTCATAGAAGAACAAAACACCTTTTGATTCATTTTACTTTCCGTCTACTTTCAGAGACTGTAAATTGCATTAATTGCATCCTTCTGCCATAATCATGAAGACAGAACATTCTTAAAATAAGTAGATTTTCACACAGCTTTTTTGATTTTGGTACTTTGGTCTGCTAAATAACTGCTCTTGTCAGGGTGTCGCTAAAACTACAGAAAAGCCCTGGCAACACACCTTCCTGCTTTCCTGCTTCACTTGTAATTGGACAAAGCACGTAATTTTCATTCCAGACCAATTGCACTATTCCCCCTTATTTTCTTGCTGCTGCCAAGATCAAATTTGGAGTCTGGAGATGGAGGGCTGGGGTGCTTTATTCCATTGAGAAGTGGTTGGTTAACATCTGTTGATTGTGTGAACAAAGAAAATTGTGAAAAGGTGCCAGTGAAGTTTTTTATCTTTGTTCCTTATCTTTTTCTTTCCTTTTTTTTTTTTTTTTAATCTTCAAAGAAAGCGCAGTACAAAATTTGCAACACTCAGAGCAACACTCAGTGGAAAAAGAAATTGTGTAGTGGCAGAGAGATTAGATAATCTGGACAGAATAACACTGCAGTGATGGAAGGAAAAGCTAGCTCTTTAGGCAGGAGGTAGTTAGATAAAATATTTAATATTAAAAATATGTTTAAAAAATTGTTAAGGTTGCCAAGTCAAGCACATATTTTAGGAGATACCAGTATTAAGATCAATTTTGAAACTCTGATTATTTCTTTCCGTGCATGTGTATTATGATACAGTTTGTAGTTTTACATGAATTTTTTCCTATGAGAATTCTTTCTGCAGAGAATGGACCTTATGCACAAAACGGGGCACGTGAAATCATTGCAGAGTTTTGCTTTTACGCTTTCAGATCTAGATCCACATAAGCATTTACATTGTCTTCCTGTGAGGACAGTGACTGACTTCTGCATCTGCAAAGTGGAGATAGCTTTCCTTCATGTTACAAAAATAAATTATTTAATAATAGTGAAATAACATTTCAGCCTTATATCAATGACCAGTCTAGCCCAGAGTGAAATTACTGATTTGGCTCACAGGGCACAATTTTAATGTTGTCAGTAGGTAAAGACTGAGACCACACACTGAAAAATGAGAGAAAAGTCAAATATTTACTGGTTGTCCATCCTGTCTGTTCACACATCAACTAGGGAAATGGCCTCAAGAAGGATTTTGGGATGGATCATTGTTAAAGCAACTCTACCTCAGATTCGCTGGGCAGGAAGGGACCTTTGGACATCATCTAGTTCACCTCCTTTTTCCAAGGCAGATGTCGACTGCAATCATTCCTGACAGAAATTTACATAAACTGCTTTTAAGTCTTCCAATAATAAAAACTCCAGACCTTCTCTAAACAGTCCCTTCCAGTCTCTTCTTTGTTTTTACTGTTGGAAACACTTTCCTCACATCTAATCCACACTCTCCTCATTCTGGGTTTATCCCATTACTGCTGGTACCGTCTGCCAGGGATAACAAAGGATAGATTTTTGTGAAAGGCTCTCAGTTTACTTCCCCAGCATACTTTACCTCATAACAGAAATCCCAAATTTGTTCATACTTTCTTTGTAGATGATGTCTCCTTGAGCTCTGATTCTTCTTGCTGTTTTGAGTTCTTTCCAGATGGTCCTCATCTTTCTTGAAGCGCAGAAGGCATATTGCAGAAACGGGGCCAAAGAAAGGTTTCACAGGCAGCCTTAATCCTGCCTTTTTCTTTGGTTGAACAATTGACATTTTGACCATCATGTGTTTAATGCTCTCATGTAGAACTTGTGCCTCGTGGGATTTGACACCCATGAGCAATGACATTCATGACTGGGCCTTTAGCTTGCGGGGTCCTTTGCTCCTCGAATTAATCTGTTACATAAAGTGGTCTAACCACAGAAACCATACTTCGAAATGTCTCCTGCCCTGTGTGAGCAGGTGCTCCCAGTCTCTGGAGTCCCACTGTCAGCCTCTCACAGATGTTTTTAGGCAGTTTCTCTGTCTCTCTCCCATCCTACCAAGGTGTCTCTACTTGGTCTGTCCTGCTGCTTACGTGCAGCTGTCCTGCCACTGATGGGCAGCAAGCCCTGGCGCTGGTGGGTCAGGTCTGTTGAGGGGACAGATTTTCTTTCCTCTGAGAGATGGCAGTCAGACATGCAGAAGCACCCCATGAGGGGGATTTCATGGCTGGCAGTCCGTCAGGCCATGCTGAAGGACTGACAGCAGTACTGGTTACACAGTGTCCCGTGCAGACCAAGCTCAGCAGTGGATGGGATGCCTGCTTTGTCAGAGGGTTGCACAGATACATGTTAATCGCAGGCACTGGTGAGAGTCTGGGATCTTTAATTCTGTTCCAGCATTGAGTGAATACAGCGTTTTCTCTCATTTCTTACACGTCACCTTTTGTGTTTTTTTTCGCCTCCAGCTTTCTTTGTCAGACTCTTGTCCTTTTTAGTGTTGTTGACTCCTCATCATATTCCCATTCTCTTCACTTTTCTAATCCTAGTCTCTGCTCATCAGTTATAATCATTGTTTCAGTGTTCACTTAGTTGTGGTTTCTTCTTTTTTGGCTCTTCACCTGATCTGCATTTTCCTTCCCTCCATCTCCAGCGGCTCCCAGACAGGTGTTTGTGACATGATATTTCTTTTCACCCCTTTCTCCATTTTCTTGCTCATTTTCCTTGTCAGCTGAGGCTGCGTTCCCCTCCTGCTTCCTTGGGCTTTCTCTGTGATCTGTATTATTCCCCACAGTCAATTGTCCTGTCTCTCCATCGCCTTCCATTTCCCTCGCACAGCAAGCCCTCTGTCATGCCCTGCCCGTTCATTCGTCATTCCTTCCTTCGCTTCCATTTCACAGCTGATTGGAAGTAGAGGCAATTTAAATGGCAAAATCTGGACTCCCAGCATCCCTAAGCCATAGTTGCAGAGATGACCCCTATGAGTATCTCTAACCTTTGCCAGAAAGATGTTCCTTCACGGGGTCAGGATGGTGCACGTGGAGTGTGCTTGCACACAGGGACTGAGAGAGAATTTTAATGAAGTGAGAATTTTGAGGCTTGTAGCTTCGATGTGCTAAAGCTTTGCGTGAGCACATGCGATCTTGGTGAGGTTAGAAACGTTTGGAGAAACGAGTTTGGACTAATTTTCATAGGGTTACAGAAAGTGTCTCTGTAACTTCAAAAATGAATATAGTAAAACTTAAAAAGTTTAACGGAGCAGCAGCAAAGTTGATCAAAGACATGGAGTAGCTTTCCTATGGGGAACAGTTAAGTAAGGTAGGACCCTTCAGTCTGTAGAAGAGATTGGAGGAGGAAGATAAGAGGCTTTCAGAATCCTAGGTGGCATGGGGAGGGTAGCTCTAGATTGACTGTTGAGTTTCTTTTAATGCAAGAAACTGAGGGTCATCAAGTAAAACTACTAAGGGTTAGATGCAAAATAAAAGGAGGTGATTGTTTGCACAGCGGATAGTTGTCTAGAGTGACATGGAAATCCTTGCCAGAGGATGTCGTGGATTGCTGAAAATTTGTGTGAGGTCAAGAGCAGACTGGGCAAGTTCATGAAAGGGAAACTGGGAATTACTGAATATATAGGAATCACAGCTGATAGAGGGAGGCCCTGAACTGAAAGTACTGGGAGGCGTGGGCAGTATCATATGTTTACTCTGCTCTTTAATATCCCCTGTGCATCTGCTTACCCTATTTCTAACACTGACCATACGGCGCTGGATGAACCTTTAATCTGACCCAGCAGTTTTGAGTAGAGCTCCACTCTGTTGTATTTCATCTCTTCTGTAAACGTATTTCCAAAGAAAAAATACAAAGTTTGAATTATGCAGAACAGCGTTTTTCCATTCCCTAATGGGACTGAACAATTTTGAGGAAACTTTCTTGAAAAACTGCTATTAAAACCAACTTGGCATATGTTAAATTTCAGTACTTTTCAGGTAGTAAGACCCTACTTACTGTTCCTATGAAGTTGCCTCCTAAGAGGTGCTGCCACCTCTGCCAGGTTTATGCAGTTTTGGGGTGATCTATGTTGATTTGCAAAGAGAGGGAATTGGCTTGAATAGATGATACTTTCTGGGCATAAAGGCATGGTGAAGATACAGGGCACAGTGCTTTCTATCCTTTGGGTTTTACGACTCAGAGGTTGAATAACCTCTCAAATTTGCCTGAAGTATCACCTTTCAGGTATGCTCACAGTTGCGTTCTACATGGGATTTTTGTTTGGGAGTACGAGTCAGTTCAGATGGAGATGGCTATGGACTAGACCTCTAAATTCATTTTATTCAGCACTGCCATTCTGGTAACCTCTCCTGCATTTAGGGCGTATGGAATCCTAACTGAGCTTTAAACATTTGTTTAAATTAAATCTGACACGTATTGATGGTGTATAAGAGCATATTTTCTTATTTTTTACGTTTTAAAATGTCAGTAAAATGCGTTGTTTTTGTAGTGGTGTTTGGAGGATAATGTTTTCTTTATTTCAAATGAGAAGAGTATCATTAAGTTGATTATATGGCTGTAGAACTCCAACTGTGCTGCTTTGAAGAAATTGAAAAGCAATTATTGTCTAATGCAGTTTAATTGCTTTATGCAAACTTAAAGTTTTAAAATTCTTCACCTGAAGTTCATACGAACTCCTTCCCGCCCTCCTTTTTTTAAAGGAATTGTGCTGTATAAATTAAATACTCGTTTCAAAACCAACTCTGTGTAATAGTGTCAAACCACTTCAACATTTCAAGTTGTTCTGTGATTCAGTTTCCTATTAGAAGGAGAACACTTTGCATATCAAATGCTTAAATATAGCTTGCAGCTGAGAACTTCTGTATCTCTCTCTTTGTGGTGTCTCCATGTTGCACTTTTCATCCTTCTCTATCCTTAGTATCATTCATTCAGAAGGGTGATTTATTGGGTTATTAAACCTGTATCAATGTGAAGTTATTATGCATCGCCTAATGAGTTTTCTTTGGTAGTTTCCTCTCAAGCTTCTTCATTATTGAGCTCCAGATATTTACAGGATATTTAGATGAAGCTGAAAAGCTTCATCTAAACCCCTGAGTTTTAGAATAACTTCACCTTTGTGAATATCTCACATATATTAGAACTCGCACTGATGCAGACCCCCAGTGTTTTTTTAAGCCAGAAATCTTTTTTTTCCACTTAAAATGCAGCTTGCAAGTCTTGATTTGGATTTACATAAATGATACAACGGTGCATCTTTGCTAAGGAGAAAAACAATTCACTCTTTAAATAACACAACATAAAATGAGAGTGAAGGCAAAGTAGTTTGTGCATTGGCACAATAAACAGTAGGTCCCCCGTAGCGTTTAATTTAGCCTTTTAACATATGTTAAAACTACTAACAGGGTTAGGTGGGAGAAGAATTCTCAAGGCCAATACTCATCAGTCTGCTTCGGTAATCAGTACAAACGATGCTCTGAAGTTCTGTTTTGCTCCCAAATACTCCATTTCATTGTGCTGAACTTAATTTTAATTGTGAAAAATAGATGTTAAAAACACTTTAAATTTCTGTAACAACTTTGCCAACACAACTCAAGGTTTTACACTTCTCAGTTTCACCTTTCAAAAATGCTAAAGTGTGTGTGAAAAAAACATCCTGAAGGCCTTTGTAGACACTGAAGAAAATTATTGCATAATTCCTTTAAAAACAAACTCATAGCAAAAATCAAATGATACCCTGTTCACCTTCTTTTTCAACCCAAACCATGAATGAAATAGATCTTTATTTTTACACTTTCCAATTTTTTTTTTTTTTAAACTTTAGTGCAATCATTATCATGGCAAATGGCAGTAGTCATCATCTGTAACAGTATTTAATGTTAAGATAGTGGTTATAAGTGGTGGATATTACTGGAATTGCCATGCCTTGGGTTTTCTTAGATACAGTCCATTGCCTTTTCCTGTTTAAACAGCAACAACGACCTCTGCTTTTAATGAGATTGATTGAAAAGGTGAATGCACAGTAAAACTTCTTTGATAATTGGCGTCCCACAGTAGGCTGAGAGGGATTTGAGGACAGCTAAGAGGAGAGCATCTCTTGAGCTGAATCCATGAGTTTGTATTTCTCCCACTGTTGACCGCTTCCATTCATCTCTGTGGGATGTTTGGACTGCCCTGTGCCTGTTCTCCTGAAGGAGGGGGACCTTTAACACCTCTCTGCAGAACAGGCGGCTGCAGGATTTTCTTTAGTCTGCCTCCTTCGCCATTTAATACTAAAAGGGTTGTATAACTTCAAGCATGTTACCGATAGACATGCTCAACACTGGCCGCTTGCTGTCCCTTGGCATTCAGCTGTGTGGGAGTCCCGGAGACACAGAAGAAAGTTATTCCTATGAAAATGAAGAAGGGAAATTTATTCCCCCAGCTCTATACACAGAGTTGTGGGTGGATGGCAGTGCCCTATATCGCTGCAGACTGTCATGCCTTCTCCCCAGGTATGAAAAACAGGCAGGAGAGTGAGAGGTCACATCTGATACTGTTGAGGGTCACACAAACTCACGTGGACCAATCTGAAGATTTCCACCAGCTGCACAGGATGCTACTCATGCAGACACAAGTGTAGATCTGTGAGATACGGGACACCGCATAAACAAAACATGTTTACATAAGTCAGTCTGCACATCTGCTTCTTATCAAGGAGCCTTGGCTGACACAGGATACCCCAGTGCCATTTCCAACTCAGAAGGATCCAGGAGGGGCTTCTGCGTACTCTTGGGAGTATAACTACAGCGGCACTTGATGTGCTTGAAGTGTTGGTAATCCTGATGGCCAGCCTTCATTCTGTTAAAAAAAAGTTTTGGGGACTGTCAAGTTCACCTTAATTCTCTGACTGAGTATTTGCAAGCAAACCAGAAGATGTTTTTCCTTCTCTGGTTGTAATTTAATATTGTGCAACTAGTTGCCCAATACCACATGTGTTGAAATGAACTCCTTTCAATGGGAAAGTCTGTGTTTTAGGATGAGTCCTAATGACTGTATGTCATTGGTCAAGTAGAGGAAAATAGTGACTGTTCTTCTCTTTTCCTCCGGGATTAACTGGCTGGAGGGCATTTTGTTTTCCTTTGTCAGGATGTGGACTGTGAAGGACCGTAGCATCTTAGATTCCTGTCAGGGGGTTGAGTAAATTCTTTGTGAGGAAGAGGCATTGATGGGACAACTCAATGAAATAAGAACTTGTAGAAGAAAATGGCTGTGACAGAGTGCTGAGATTGAGATGTTTCCTGTTAGAAAGGGCCTCTTTCTAACAAGATCCAAGTCTGGGTCTCCTCTCATGGCTTGGTAGGAACAGACATTAGTTTCAGACACTATTAGCCTTATTGCCTCTTACCCTATCCCCTAAACCCAGTTGTACATTACATTTTTTCCTTTGCATTATGGATTAAAATTTGTGTGCGTACAGATGTATGAAATCCTTTGGGATGAGGTGAGGTATATAAGCACCTGCTATATAAACCACCTGTGGAATTTTAAACCTATATAAAAAGGTAGCGTTTGTTCTGGAAAAATTAAGGAAGTGAGCTGAAGTTACAAATAACAATGAATTTATATTTGGGTTTGGAGCACCATAGATATATCTGAAATGGAGTATTGGTGAGCTTTCTCTTTCTTTTTTCCCTTAGTAGCTTATAAAAAAGTATGTGACACATCATCTCTTGCTTGTTATCCCATTTTGAATTAGCCTGTTCTGAAAATATGCTAATTATGATAACAGATCTAGGATTTGATCTTAAGATTTGCCAGCATCTCAATTTCGTTATCTTCAATATGAGAGCTCTTCTTGCATCACAGATTTAGATCCTCTAATTGCATATTGACATATGGAAAGTAGATTTGTAAGTACTTTTTGCAATCCTCAGATGATAGGAATAAAAAACTCTACCTTCTGCCCGTGCAGACGTAACTTAAAATATTTACTGAGCACTTAAACCTAAAAGGCTAACGCGATGGAACTGGCCACTTTGTACTGCGTGACGAATCCGCAACATGACATGTTGGGAAGCGGAGGACCATGGCTTTCCTGTGGAGGGTCTCTCTCGCATCCAGATGCTAGGCAAGGCGTACGCTGCCACTGGTTGTTTCTAGGAATTTGGGTGCCTGATACATTTGAAGCCCCTCTGCTTACCCTCCCTGGAAAGTGTGAAACCTTCCCCCCTCTTTTATAATCCCTCTCCTTCTATCTCAGCCCCACGGTCTCTTGGCTTTGGTCTGGGAATGTTCTGCTGCTCCTGGCTTTTACTTCTGCAGCTGTGATTCTATGATCTGTGTGTTCGCAAACCTTCACCGAAGGGTTCCCGCAGTTCCCCCCCCGCCGTCAGCGAGCGCTCGGGCGCTTGGTTCAGCTGCGGTTCCCGGCTTTGCCGGAGCAGGAGCAGTAGCACCAACCATATGATTCTTGACAGCTTCACAGCTGTCCGCACCGCGCCGCAGAGTAGCTGTGAAAGTCGCTGCTCCTGTTGTTTCGCTTCCCTCTGCCTGCAGAAAGCCACTGCTGGAGGTTGTGATGCAGGAGCTGCCTTACAGGCTCTGCAAATATCTGCTTTACCCCGTATTCCTTTTCCAAATACTACTGCTTTAAAAGTTAGTTTAATTTTTTTTTTAATTACTGTTTCGTATTTCTCTTTTATAAACCTGAACATTATTGCATATTTGCTACGACTTCACTTTAAGGAGCTTTGTTTATTTAGTTGTAATTATCCTCGAGTCTTTTAATGAGCAGTGATAGTCTGTGCTAACAGGATGTATGAATAATTATTTATTCCACTGTGGATAATCTTGTGTTTGTAACTAGTGTAATTTATGTACCACGGTGCTGCCTGTTCAAATCTCTTAAGTCTCCTCACAAGTCTCTCTAGTCTCAACGAGCATAAATAGCTTTGCTTTCCCTTCTTACCAAGTCTGGCTGTGAGGCCGGGTCAGGTTTCATTGGTAGTCTGGTGGTTATATTCACTGACATACAAACATTTATTTGTAAACTAGCTTATAAAATAGTTGTATATACTGTTTAGCTGTAACTATTATTTTTTCCCCATTCTTCTGCTATGTTTATCCATATTTTCTTTGCATCTTTTTATCTTCGGGTACCTCTTTCTAAAGATTTCTGGAACATGTCAGACATTTACCATCAGCTTCGGGGGTTGCGCAGGCTGACGCTGGTCCTGTGCTCAGGTGGGATGAGGGAGGGATGTGCGACCGAGGCCACCAGTGTGAGGATGAAATGTTTCCTAACAGTACTGTGGTTGAGTCTTAATTTGGGTACCATGAACGGGACCTGTTTTACCTGCCCACCAACCTGCATGTCCCCAAAGGTCTGTCTGCCTTAGGGACAGTGCAGTCCTACCTATAGAGCGCGAATAAAAAGTATTTGGCTTCATTTTGGGCTCAGTGTTCCTGACATGCTGCTGCCCTGCTTAGCATCTGTCTGCAATTACCAGTACTGGAATAGTAGTACCCACTTGAATTTTCTCACACCCCACCCCCCCAGTATTGCTCTATGGTGAGGGCAAAAATACCCATCCCAGAGTATGTTAAACCAAATCTAAGGGACTTTGTTGGATTTTCAGTGTCTTCTGTTGTGATCTGGGACTTTCCTTTTCTACTTTTCGCCTTTTTCTGTTGCTGCTCCTGCCTCACTTGGCTGAAAATCACAGGCACTCCATATTTTTCACCCCGGAATTCAGTGACTATTTTACAGGAGTTTAGCCTTCAGTTTTTTTCTTCCTCCCACCTCCCTCCACTCACCCACCCAACACAGAGTGCCCCAAACCCAAATATGCCACCTTGCAGATGCACTGAAATCCATTTAAATGGGATCCAGGCTCAACCAAGCCTCTATCCAAGTGCCTGATTCCCTAAGGCATCTTTTTGGGGTCTTAGGGGCATAAATATGAAGAAAACAGAATTGCTCATTTAAGCATAAAAAAAAAGTGTTAAATGGCCTTCCTTTAATGCAAGCTGCATTAGTTGCAGAAGTTCACATTTTAAGTTTGTGGATATGTTTATTATAGAAATATTTTTCAGTAGCTTCCATATGATGTGACACAAGGAGCGCTGTCAGAGCTGTCACTTCAACGCTGTTGCTATGTTATGCATGTTAAAAACATAATTGCAAATGGTACAGGGATATTGTAGCGGTCACAGTTCTGTAAATGTAAACTTCCTCTAGTAAAACTTTTAGGTATTGTTTTGTTTTTACATACTAAAGTAATTGAGGATATTTGGATTTGTGTATGTCATATGCCCTGATATGTGTGACTGTAGCCATTGCTGTGATTTTTCTCATTATTCCATTTTTTCCCATGTTTCATTAAACCTTTTGGTGTGTAGTATTTGCACATTGTGTTACACTTAAGGTGTATATGCTTACAGAAAAGTATATGTGTAATAATGTTCTAAGTTCAAAAAGGCAGAGCTTCGCCTTTTCTGTGATGGCAACGCTGAGTTCTTTGAATGGGCGTGAGGTGTTAATTTAAGTTCTGCCTCTCATTCTTTTCCTTTTTTTTTGTCCTGTTTTCTGCCATCTTTCAGCAAACATGCATGTAGAGATACAGAATTTTTGAACAAAAAGGTTGTATTAATCATTTGAATATTATATGTGGGGTTTTCTTTTTGTTTTGTTAATCGTGCACTTTTGTGAACAAAAAAGTTCTTTTAATGTAACTTTAAATCAGCTGGAAATAGTGCTCCTGAATGCTAAATTCTGATACCTGACAGCACTAGGGAGCTTTTATTGTTTTATTATAGAGGGTTAAATTGGCATGAAAGTTGCTCTTTGATGGTGTATCCTCTGCTGTTTTCCCCCCCAAAAGAAGTAATTATCTTCCCTTTCACAGCGAACAACTCTGCGCCTTTTGTTACTGTGGAGAACGGAGCTCATTAGGACAAGGAGACTTAAAACAATTCAGTCCAACTCCTGGGTATGTTATCCCATGGAAAAACCAGCCTTTAAATAAGAGTGAAGCCAGCGACAGCACCGATGGAGCTTGCGAGAGAACTCCAAAGCAAAACTCAGTGCCGCGCAAACAAAGAGGACAGAAGAAGTAAGTCTGTTTTACAATATTTTCTTTTTTTGCATGACATTCAGGAAGCATCTTTACAGATACTGTACTGCAATAGGCAAATAACTTGTATTTGTGAAAATGTGGTTCATTAATATTAGTCATTTTTGGGGGAGAAGACCCCAAGCACCAGCAGCAGAGGAATAGCTGTCGCTTCTGCTTTTAAAGATCGGTTGGTTTCTCCCCTCCAGCGTGAATCTTGGCTGTGGAAGAACATGGAGAAGCAGCGTAGTTGTAAGGCGCAGGCGTACTCGTGAGGTTGACGCAGTAGTAGGCACAAGAGTAGAAGATAATGGAGCTCTGACACTTCGCGTATTGGGTAGACTGGAGTAACTGGAAGGCTGTGCCCATGCCGTTGAAGCTTTGCCCCCTTCCCGCCTCAGCGGGCTCTCGCCGTGGCCCCGGCGCGGTGTTGGGCACGCAGCGCGCGTCTCGCCCCTCGGCGGCGGGTTCCCCGGCAGGGTGGGCTTCGCCCTCGGGAGGGCCGCGGCCCGACTCCTCTCAGCTCGGTTCCGCCGTTGATGAACGGTAAAACGGCAGGGCCGCACGCAGCTCCACGGCGGGGTTCTCCTCAGCGTGCCGGGCGCTGTCACTTAAGCCGCGACTGACGGCAGAAGCGCGTTTTTAAATCGGTCGGCGCACGGGTTTTTCCCTGGTTGGAGGGGTTCTGTCACGGCGGGCTCGCTTAGGCGCCGTTTCGTTCGGCGGCTGCGCTGTGAGCGCGGAGATCACCAGGCTCGGGAGCAGGGCGGCCATGGCGGCGGCGGCGGCGGCCGGCGGGCCCCGCTCGGGCCGGGCCGTGCCACGCTGGAGGCCGGGGATTGGCTGCGGGCGCGG